>JAVTVY010026881.1:0-112270 GCA_036873755.1 Hanleya hanleyi | reverse complement strand
TAAGTCGTTATAACGACTTAATAAAAAAAAAATAAAAAAAAGGGGCTATTTTTTATTTTTTTTTATTATGTCGTTATAACGACTTAATTGACCAATGAAATTGCAGCATTAAGTCGTTATAACGACTTATTAAGTCGTTATAACGACTTAATTGACCAATGAAATTCCGTCTTACTTCTGCAGCTTTTATTTTGTTAACTGACACCTCCCCGGTGAAACAGCGTTTAGATAGGCACTATCAAGGGCAGATCTACGGGGGGTGGGGTCAGGGGTCCCCCCAATTAGACCTGTAGAAAAAATGAGAGAGGGATCAGCGAACCCTGGAATTTCACGTAGAAATAATATCTTGAAATTATATCTAAAATAAACGAATGTGGATTATGTAATCAGAGTATCTATTGATATATTAAACAGACATCTATTTATGTGGTTTGTGAGCGTACTATATTTCGATGTTGAATATGAAAACATTATGGCTACGAGCGCTCCACGTGTGAAGTGTTAGTCCTGATTTGTATGTGTTTTACCACAATGTCAAATGGGGGCATAAGGTCCGATACTTTTCAATATCGATGCGTGCTTATGCGAAACAAAAGTGAAAGTTAATCTACATACATTATGTTCGATTTATTTTGTTTTGGTGCATTTTGACGGTATATTTTCTGTTTGTTTTGAATGAACATTAAACCGTTGCTCGATCTGGAGCTCAGTTCCCACTCTCATGTTTTTGATTGCATGGGTCTCTCCATTTTTCATAACTGGATGTAAACTCCATAAGTTCAGTCTTGTTCAATCTATGAACGGCTCTCCCAGAAAGTGTCGAATTTACGCATGCAAACGCTGTGTTGTGGTGCATTATGATAGTAGGATTACGGCATTTGTATCACATGTGTTATTCTCTGCGAAAATTATCAAAACTATAATCCAGTGTTTAGCCTCTCAACCCATCCCACCCCTCTCCCCCGGCTCCGCCGTGCCTGCATTTCGCCTGCATTTCCGTCTGCATTTCACATTTTTTCGCTTGTCTGTTTAGGAGTGGACTACAGCTATACGTATACAATTATCAGCATGTCTGACCCATTTTTAATTCTTTGAAGTGAGCCGCCATACCGCTCGAGCCAACGCTACAAGCTCCTCAATTATCTGTAATGGTTGGTGCCGAGCAAAACAATTTTGGCGATATTATCGGACCAACACAGAGAATCCATGTGAATTGGCAGGTTTGGGCATAGAGTCATAGGGTTGCCTTTTAGTCGGCAGACGCCGTCAACTTTTCCCACCTCTATAGCCTACATATCTCTCCAATTTATCCAAAGTGTATTACTTCAATGGCATTATCAGACTTCATACTGCATATCTAAACGCTGTTTCACCGGGGAGTTGTCAGTTAACAAAATAAAAGCTGCAGAAGTAAGACGGAATTTCATTGGTCAATTAAGTCGTTATAACGACTTAATAAGTCGTTATAACGACTTAATAAGTCGTTATAACGACTTAATGCTGCAATTTCATTGGTCAATTAAGTCGTTATAACGACATAATAAAAAAAAAAAAAAAATAAAAAAAAATAGCCCCTATTTGTTTTTTTGTTTTTTTATTAAGTCGTTATAACGACTTAATAAGACGAAAAGAAAAATTTTCAGCCCCCATTTTTTTTTTTTTTTTTTTTATTAAATCGTTATAACGACTTAATAAGACGAGAAGAAAAATTTTCAGCCCCCATTTTTTTTTTTTTTTTTTTTATTAAGTCGTTATAACGACTTAATAAGAAGAAAAAAAAAATTTCAGCCCCCATTTTTTTTTTTTTTTTTTTTTTAAGTCGTTATAACGACTTAATAAGAAGAAAAAAAAATTTCAGGGGTTGAAAAAAATAATTTCCATGTCCCTTTTACGGCTCCGTACATTCACGAGAAAATAGAAGTTGATCTTTAAAAATAAACAGCATGGCATGCCGTTTATATTTCCACGGCCGTGTCAACAAGCGTATACACGTATGGTGCATTCTACCAACGTATGCTATGCGACATCACCGAACCGTAGGCACGAGCCATGACGTTATCCCATGGCTGCAGCTGTGCAGCATTCAAATTCGTGAGCGTCGCTACGTCACTCATACGTCACGCAGTGACGTCATTTTCCTCTCCGCGTACAACACACACTCAATGGCGAGACAGAAAAGCCGTCGAAGCGGGCAGAGTTATAAATTTCTCTGACAAGATATTCTTGCATTCGTTGTATATGACGATCCCATTGTCATCAAATATAATACATATGATGCTTTGGTAATCTTCCCTGCTGAAAAAACGCACAGGGGAGAGTTTACAAAATCCATCCATTTTGAGGCTGATTACATCTTTAAGATGTAATTTTTCAGCAGGAATATTTTCTAACTGTTTAAAAAGATATAAGCCTTTAGATTGGCAACTTTTGCTATTGACGGATGATCCCCAAATTTCTCCGCCATACAAAAGGATATTTTTAACAGTGTGGTCAAATATATGAAATAATGTTGACACACTTGGTTGGTTGCCATTAAGAGAATTTATTAAGTGGAAAAAAGCTTTTAGTCCCTTAGAATATAAATCCTCTTTCGCTTGTGAAAATGACCCAGATTGTTGAAAGGTCAAACCTAAATACGTGTATGTTTGGGTTTGCTCCAACCTGTAACCCAACCACCTCGCTGGGGGTCTAATAACACCCCAGCCACCAGTCAGATTTTTGGACCGGATTCGGGGCCTTCGCGCACATCGCCGGCAGTGACATCATATATAGTAAAATAGATGTTTAACGAAAATTTTGATTACTTTTCAAGTCTGCATAATACCTCCGTTGACCTAGCGTTAAAAAGAATTATCTGGAGATAATTTTTCCTGTTTATCTGGACAGAGCATATGAAAAGTAGTTCGCTCATGTGCAACACTAAAGGAGTTGTTTGGTCGGATTCAAACTGAACCGTGCGTTGGTTGGTTTCCCCTATACGTCATAGCAACGTAGTAAAGGTCAACTTCCGCTATTGGAGGCAGGGATGTTATTGGAGCCTGCGAAATGGAGCATGCGCTGTGGGAAGGTTGCCTGTAACCATCTCGGTCATCTATACGCGGTAAGACGCGATGGCGAAGTGTACGCAAATGGGGTTTGCTCTAGTGGTTATCTACGGAGCCGTGGAGGGGACATAGTTAATATTTTTTTAATTTCCCCCGAGATAATATCCCCCGAGATAATAACTAGGGGAAAATTCACCATTGGTCAATTATCTCGGGAGAAAATAATTTGCCCCGAGATAATTATCTAGGGGTAAATTCGCCATTGGTCAATTATCTCGGGTGAAATTATCTCGGCGTAAATTATTTTCCCTCGAGATGATTGACCAATGGCGAATTTCCCCCTAGATAATTATCTCGGGGGATATTATCTCGGGGAAAATTAATTTCCCCCGAGATAATTGACCAATCGCGAATTTCCCCCCAGATAATTTTGACCAATGGTGAATTTTCCCCTAGATATTATCTCGGGGGAAATTAAAAAAATATTGACTATGTCCCCTCCACGGCTCCGTAGTTATCCATTTAAGGTGATTTCTGTTTTAATTGTTTTTGCCCGATTATAGTCTGAGTCTCACGCCCAACAATTTGCGGTCTGCATTCGAAAAAGCAAGAATATATCCTTTCAACCCCTCTTCAGTCTGCCGAGATGCGTTTGTATAATCGACAGTCTATAAAAAAAAAGCCATGGTCACGTGATCGCGCACGTTGAGTGACGTCATTTCTGGGGCTCTGAAATCTGGTGGGTGACTGCTTGTGGGTTGTCAGAGAAAATGCTGAAAATTCGTTTTAACGCGGTAAGTATCCACCGAAACCTTTACACAGCATATATAAATGCTCTATTTGCTAATGCCACTTTTAGAGACTTGAATAATAAGCCATAGCTTCGGTTCACGATGTAGTAGTGAGCTCTCCATAACCTCATTTTTTCTGTCGTCTGTCAAAGGAAATGGTGGCACGTGACCATGGGCTCCTTTTTATACGCCCGCCAAAAGGCGGACGTATTATGTGATGGCGGTTTCCGTCCGTCTGTCCGTCCGTCTGTCCGTCCCCCGTGTCCGGTCTATATCTGGGACAGTTTTCTATCTACAGTTCTAATTTTTGGTGACTGGATACCCTATGGGGAGATGATGTGTCGCGTACCAAAATGAAGGTCAAGGTCACAGGTCAAAGGTCACTGGCCTAAAAAACAGGAAATCACCGAAGTGTTCGTGTCCGGTCTATATCTGTGATCATTTTCTATCCACAGTTGCAATTTTTTGTGAGTGGATAAGCTAGGTGGAGACGATGTGTCGCGTACCAAAAATGAGGTCGAGGTCAGAGGTCAAAGGTTACTGTTGCCTAAAATCAGGAAATCACTGATCATTGACAGTTTTCTATCTACAGTTCTAATTTTTGGTGAGTGGATGCCCTAGGGGGGAACGATGTGTTGCATACCAAATGTAGGTCGAGGTCAGAGGTCAAAGGTCAGTGTGACCGAAAAATCAGGAAATCATTAAAAATTTCTAATTTTTTGTGAGTGGATTCAATAGGGGGATATGAAGTGTCCCATACCAAAATATACGTCAAGGTCGAAGGTCAAAGGTCACTGTGACCCAAAAATTAGGAAATTATTAAAAATAACATTTCTTTGTGTCAGTAGATACATTAGGGGACACGATGTGTCACATATCAAAATATAGGTCAAGGTCAAAGGTCAAGGTCACTGTGACCTAAAATCATGAAATTATTGAAAATCATGATTTCTTGAGTCCATTGAGAAAATATGGGTAGCCATTTTGTCATGTACCAAAATTTAGATCCAGGTCAATAGTCAAGATCACTGTCACACCAGAATCAAGATCAAAGGCCAGTGTGATTTAAAACTCGGGAAATCATTAAAAACTACTAATTTTTGGTGAGTGGATTTAATAGGGGGAAATGAAGTTCGCATACCGAAATGAAGTTCGCATACCAAAAATTAGGTCAAGGTCAAAGGACACTGTGACCCCAAAACCAGGAAATTGTTAAAAATTATGATTTTTTGTGTCCATTGAGAAATTACGGGGTTTGTCATGTACCAAAATTTAGGTCCAGGTCACTGACTCCAGAATCGAGAAATCTTTGAAAAGTACTTTTTTTTTTGTCTAGATACATTAGGGGGACATGATGTGCCACGTATGAAAATGTAGGTCAAGGCCGAATGTCAAGGTCACTGTGACCCCCAAAATCATGAAATTCATAAAAATCATGATTTTTTTTGTGTCCATTGATATATTGACAGGAAGATGTGTCGTGTACCAAAATTTAGGTCAAGGTCAAATGTCAAGGTCACTGTGACTCCAAAATCAGATATCATTAAGTCACATTTTTTCATACATGTATGCTAATCGAAGATGAGGTCATGTAATGCGATGTTGCGTTCTGTCCATCCATCCATTAACATTTGTTGTTCATACGATATCTCTAGTTTCATGGTATGGAATGGTATCAAATACCTTACTCGCATGGCGAAGAGGAGCCATACATCAATTTGTCAAAGGTCAAGGTCACAGTCGCCCAAAACTGAATCATGTTTAGCTGATTATATGTGTTAGATTGGAATATTCAGAGTTCTCTCCCCAACATGTATATGGCATTTGTCCTGTGGAGTCTCCCGTGTTTGAAACAGCTACATTTAGTTAAACTGTTGTGAAATAAAAACCACACTTTTACTAATTTAATGGGGAGAGGGGTCCTTTTTGAACTTCATACCTGTTTATCAACTCAAGAATGTGGTTTACTTCATCCCTTTCTTCTTCCTTCATAAAAAATTCTCTCATCTGAAAGAAATGCATTTGCAGGAAAACTACTATTTTCTTGTGTTTGACTATTGTCAATTTCAGTGTGGGATATGTGAGCTCTCGGTTCTTGCTCCAAGGTCAACTAGTTTCCAAGAGTTAAGCTCATTTTAGTTTATCATTCAATTTTAGATGTGATATATGTTACATTCATCCATTAACATTTGTTGTCCATGCGATAACTCTAGTTTCAAGGTATGGATTGGTACCAAACTTTGAGTATACCTTACTCGCATGGCAAAGAGGAGCCATACATCAATCGATCAAAGGTCAAGGTCACAGTCACCCAAAACTGAATCAAGTATAAGATGTGATATGTTACATTCTCAGAAGCACAAAATTGTAGACCTTTCTCTGGTGTGCTAGCTACCAATTGGAATCAAGGCTATTAAACAACCTTGAAATTTGGACCAATATAATTCCAGATATACGGGCGTATATTGAAGCCCCTTGGGCTCTTGTTTTATATGGAAGACTAGAAGGGTAATGTCTTATATTGTCTGTTAAGATATTATGGAAAAAATTACTAACTTTCCTCCAGAAATTAAGGTGATAATGACTTGATTTTTAAAATTTGTAATTATTTATTGCATGTAAATAAATTAAGATTAACTGCAGTGTCATAGTGTAAAAAATATATATTTGTACTTAATAGGTTATGTTACTAAATGTAAATCGATGTAAAATGGTGAAAAAAGCAATAAGTATAATTATTTATCAAAGTTTACAATGCTTAATAATTATAATAAATTACAACAGCAGAATACACGAGCTCAGTACTTGCCTCAAGTAGATTACTCGCGCATACATATAAAATGAAAAGATAATTATATTCTTTATGTCATATATATTTAATTAACTACAATTGAAATGAAGGAATTAATTTTTGATTAATACACTTTTCAGACTGCTTGTGTACATCGAAAATACCGCATGTATGATCCTGATGCAATGTCCATGGCATTTATAGATGTTAAGCAGAAAAATGTCTCCGTGAAGTTGGCGGCAAGATTGCACAGCGTTCCTGCAACTACTCTGCGACAACGTACAACAGGTGTTGTGCACATGGATACAGTTAAGTCTGGTCCGAATCCTATTCTTCCACTTGAACAGGAGGCAAGACTTGCAGACCATATATCTTTAATGACCACAGTTGGATATGGTTACACACGGACAGAAGTTTGCAATCTTGCTTCGGAACTGGCGACCAACCTTGGCATACGGCCCAAAGAAAAGCCTTTCTCCTTGCAATGGTTCAGAAATTTCATGTCACGATGGCCAAATTTGGCTGTTAAGAAGCCCAGGTCCTTAGAAATTGCTCGTGCGAAAGCCACTTCTGAAGAAACTGTCACTTCATACTTTAATGAACTCAACAAAATTCTTGTAAAATATGATTTGCTTGACAAACCGGAGAAAATCTATAACATTGATGAGAAAGGAGTTGCCGATCATACACCTCCCATGGTCATTGCCAACAGAAGTGCCCCTGCAATTTCTGTTACCAGTGGGAAAACAAAAACGGTCACCATATTAGGTGCTGGTAATGCATTGGGAACGATGGTGCCACCTTACTTTGTCTTTCCGGGGAAAAGAATGCGGTCTGAGTGGCTTGCAGGTGGAACACCGGGTATTGGAGGGGATGTCAGCGAAAGCGGGTGGTCAAATACTGACATTATCAAGAGATATATTCAGGATCACTTTCTGAAATATGTCCAAGGTCGCGATACGTCCCAACCCATTCTTATGCTGTATGACGGGCACAAATCATTCGTTACTTTGGAGCTCATTGACTGGGCAAGAGAGCGCAACATCATCCTGTTTGTACTCCCTCCTCATACAAGCCATGTGTTACAACCACTTGATGTTGGGTGTTTTGGGCCTTTCCAGAAAGTTTACAATTCTGAAAGGGCAAAATTCATGAGAGAGAATCTGTCGTCATCCATCCCCAAGGAGTCAATTTGCCAAATTGCCTGTCGAGCTTATAGTCTGAGTCTCACGCCCAACAATTTGTGGTCTGCATTCAAAAAAGCAGGAATATATCCTTTCAACCCCTCTGCAGTCAGGGGAGATGCATTTGTACCATCGACAGTCTATAAAAAAGCCAAACAGCATCAGTCGAACACAATTAGCAATGAAATGTCTCCACACTTGCAGCCCAACCCAGTTGTTGTCATTAGCCCAAGCACTCAGACAGCTTCCTTCTTTGAAAATAAAGTGAACACATTGCTCTCGAAATCCAAAGAAACAAAAAAACGAAAAGTTTTGTCTTCAGTTGTTCGTGGAAAGCCAATCACAGAGAAAAGTGTGCGAGATAATGTACAAACCATATCGAGGAACAACAGGCAAAGAGAGCGAAGAAATCAGGGAAGAGAAAGGAAAATTGTGATTCAGATGCACCTCAACAGAAGTCTAGCAAAACGTCCAACAAAGTAAAAGTAAAGAAAACCATGGTCAAAAAGTCGTTCATCCCCCCATTCAAGTCCACTGCATCTGCCATTAGTCCAGTAGCTGGACCTTCTCGGTCATGTATTGATGTGTGTGAATCGTCCGAATCTGAATTTGTTGATGATGGTGAGGTTTGTTGTGTGTGCAGGAAATTCCAGCCTGATGCCATGAAGTCGCTTGGTTATATTGAATTTATCAAGTGGGGGCAGTGTTGTTTCCCGGAATGTGACCATTGGGTACATCTAAAGTACTGCACATGTGTCCGAGTTCTTAGAAGACAGATTCAGATTCGTTTATTGGCGCAAACACAAATCACATTGGTTAAGGCCAGTAATGAACAAGTGTAGGATTTTACATGGCTCAACAGAGGCTCAAATTGTTACATGACATCTTCAATTGTCATGCCATCCCGAGACAACATGTAAAGGCAGCATGGAGAAATAGATGCTATTTCCATGGACTACATTGTACATATTGTATAGATGTATAAAGTTTATATTTAAACTGTATTTTGCGTTGCACTTTGAACTTTTACAAGTTCTTAATATTTACGAGCACCCTGACATTTCGGCGCGTCTGGCCCACCATACTCACTGAATGTAATGACCTTTCTGGTCGCCAGGAGGCGTTTTCAAACTGCCGGTCCGAAACCCATGGCGAAGTCTGTTGTCAGATATGTTCAACCTGATGTACTTAATCTGAAATGCTGATTAAATGTGTGTGTGCCGAAAAGTCATAATAATTTCGTCTGCTGGTTGGGGCTATTCTATAATTAAACTGTTTGCTTCCATCAGTCCATCTTTATTTATGGGTCTAGGTCACGAAGAAGGCTTAAGCGCATCGAAACCTTTCAGTTTTAGCGTCTGTGCGAGGCCTGTTATGAAATTATGCTGTAAGGCCGGGGCACCAAATGAGAACATTCTCCGAGCAGGAGATCAAAACTACACCGAATCAGAATCAGTTTTATTGCTCTTTTTTGCCATACAGACTAAAGGCAAAATGAAAAATGTGTTGGAGAGATAAAAAAAACTGAAAAGCGCCGTTAACAGAGTAGGGTTTAACCAGGGGTATCTCTATCCACAGGCCCTCAAAACAAAGAGTTTTAGGGGGTGTGGGCGGTGGGGTGTACGGACATTTCCCCCAGCGGACATTTCCCCCAGTGGGCATTTCCCCCAGTGGACATTTCCCCCACCCTATATTTTTAGGTTATTTTGAACATAGCTTTTAAATAATTTATCAATAACACAAATTATGTTATATTTTCTATATAAGGATTTTCACATATGTTTTACGATAAATGAGTCACATAGTGATAAAATATTATACATATACACAGTATTAGTATTATAAAGTCTTATAGCACATTTTAAAACAATATATATGATGTATACATGAAAAAAGCATAACATTAACTGTTCGTAGGTCGGTGTCATGAAGCCATTTGATGAGAATAAAATTGAACTAAAATGAAAACAGGTAAAAAATAGAACAAAATTATATTGTTTAAAAATACATTTTTATTTTGTGATCTGTTTTCTTAAAATGTTATAAAATGAATATTATATGTTATGACTGTGATCCATTATATTGTTTAAAAATGTACTATAAAAAAAGCATGCTTTCTCGTAAAACTTATTGTAATTTCTACAGTATCAGTACTATGTTACTATCTGTAGCAGTTGAAACCCAGTAAAACTTAAACAATTAAAACCAGTAAAGAAATTTGTCTGTTGAATAACAGAAAATATGGTATGGAGATTTGAATGAGTAAACTACTAAACAACTTACATGATACCAGCAAAATGTCCCAACACAAGCTGATAAATTCCTTGGGTGGCTTGCAGGACAGCTTTGTTTCACCCTCAGTAAATTTTATCATTGTTGCTCACAGGCTAATCTGAAGGATGATACCAGATCTTTCTATGTTCTGCTGGGTTATTGCTTCAGGCTGACTTAATTGGTTGATGTAGGATATTTCATCAGCAGTGGCAATTTGACCTAAATTTGAAGCCTGCATGATTTGGTCTGTGATGAAATGTTTGGATGTGAAATAGGATACACGTTAAAGGCCACAATTTACATATATCTATAACAATATACTGAATTGTGTGTATTAAGAATGACAAGTTGCCTGGTAATAGCAGTGTAGATAAATGCACTAACAAATGATGGAAAATTAGCATTTCCTATTTCATTATCCCATCACGTTTTGTACTGTGTTATATATACAGTGAAACATACAGCCAAGGGTTCCCAATGGGCATGATAGTGCACTCGCTGAGCTATCAATAAATAACAAAAAATAATTATAAATCAAATTTACATCAGAATTCGGTCAGCTCAGAACTTGCTGGTAACAATGCCCTAATGCACGTTCATGCCAAAAATAAAGGTTCTAATGTCAATGGTTCTCCTTATTTTGCCGACGAAAGGATTCGTATGGACTCACTGACTCATTACCGGACAATTTGCGATCTGTAGCCTACTTCGTAGGAAAATATGTGGTATATTGTTTTAAAATGTGCTATAAGACTGTATGATGCTGCTATATACTGTGTATATCTATAATATCTTATCACTATTTGACTCATTTATCGTAAAACATATGTATAGAAATCCTTTTTATAGAAAAAAAATTAAAACAAATTGTATTTTTTCCAAATTATTTGAAAACTATGTTCAAAATAACCTAAAAATATAGGGTGGGGGAAATGTCCACTGGGGGAAATGTCCACTGGGGGTAAATGCCCACTGGGGTAAATGTCCATGGGGGAAATGTCCGCTGGGGGAAATGTCCACTGGGGGAAATGCCCTGGTGGTATTACGGTGAAGTATAGAAATATGGGGACTGGGTCTCTATAATCCCTAACTCAGAAACTCTGGCTGTGATAGGTAAATATAGGGTAAGGGGGCGTGGCATTCCTATCACAGCTCAGATTGAGGGTAGGTTAATTTTTTGCGATAAAACCCATGCTGACGAAAAATAACGAAACGGGAGATAAATAATATGCCAATTTGATACAGTTTGACCGACCTGAGCTTCTTTGTCCATGTACCAATCATGACTGTTTTGATGCTAACAAAATTAGATCAAATGTGCGAGAAAAACCTCGATTGATTTTAACGTTTTCGCGCCTTTCTGACATCTTGTAAGAATATGACCTTCGCTATTTTTATTTCGTGACCTTTTAGATCACGTGAATAAACACACGTCACTATTGGTTTATAACCGTCTTGGATCGATTTCTTGATGACGTGGTCCAAAAGGTCAACCCCATTCTGCGCATGTCCCTGTAAAATGTGGAGAAAGAAACAACGGTTTTGTTGACAAAATCCGTGTTTGATGGCAGATTCCGTCGAATTAAAGGAGTCATTAGGTGGTTGTCATAGTGCTGGAGATGCCAAATCATATTATTTATTCGATAAAATGCTTTTTGTGCCTCTGTCTCAATTAGTAGGCCGGCCAAAGACACGAAATGTAACTTTTGATGGCATTGTTTGTTACAAATGGGTACCCATGCTAAATTAGTTCTTTGTGTACTAGGGTTCAAGGTGGGAGGGGATACCACCCGGATTTTGGACGTTAAAGGTCATTTCGGGGTCACTTTTGAGGTTAAATAAGGTCAAAATTGGTAAAAGTCGTTCCTAACTTAATTTCCATTGTGATGTTTGTTACCAATGGCTATCCATGCTAAATTTGTTTTATGCTCTGTATGGTTTTAGCACAGGTATGGCTAGCTCGTTTATTATTGGAATTGAGGTCATTTTAGGGTCACTTTTACGGGTCAAATGAGGTCAAAAATGCTGTTTTATTTCATATATTTTGTGCTGTTTGTTATTTACTTTTGTATGCAGTATGGTTCAGGATAGGGTGGATAACTTTGACAATTTGAGGTCATTATCAGGTCATTACGAGGTCAAATAACATCCAAAGATGAACAAAAATTGGGCCTTAAAACAATTTAAAAATTTTTGTGTGAAATTCCTTGTAAAGAAATGGGTATCTAATCTGAAGTAGTTCTACGGGGTGAATTTTTAGATATTAGTGTAGGGTAATTCAGTATTTTTTGTTTGGTAACATCCATTTTGTTATAGACTGGACCTTCCCGATCAATATATTTGTTGGTCCGATGGTTTCTTTCACGAGTTTGAAGTAGTTTGAGTTAACCCTATCTGGCCTGGGTGATAGAGGGTTCGGAAATTTAGTGCCCTTTTGGACATTCACGGTATCACCAGAATGATTAAAAATCGAGAGCAAAGACTTTCCGTGCCTTTGGAATATTATATTTGGCTAATTTTGAGCCTATTTCTGTAATTCTAGTGATTAACCATCATGTGTTAATTCAAAATGGCGCTCATGTGGGTTCAGGTTTTCAGGTTATTCACATCATAGTCATTATTCTTAGCCCATTGTGCAAATTAGTTAACACAAAAGAATCTCCCATCAAGCCTAGTATCTTTCACCTATTTTGAATCTGTTTGCTTAATTCTCAGATTAAAATATGAGGTTTTAATTCAAAAATGGCGGGCAAGTGGGGTAATCGGAAAATCACATTTTTCATGTTGCTCGTGTAGTTCAAGGCATTATTCTTACCTCACTGAGCAAATTCAACAAACTGGGGGATCCCTATGCATAACCTAACTTTTTATTCCCATTTTGCATCTATTTACATATGCCAAAAATCAAGATTTTATGATCAAATTCAAAATGGCAGCCATATGGGGTCATCAGAAAATCACACTTTTTACCGTTGCCCGTATAGTTCAAGGCATTATTCTTAGTCCATTACGCAAATTTGTCAAAACCGAGGGATCTCTAAGCATAGCCCAACATTCTATTCCCATTTTGAATCTATTTACATATCCCAAAGATCAAGATTTGATGGTCAAATTCAAAATGGCGGCCATATGTGTCATCTGAAAATCACACTTTTTCCTGTTGCTAGTGTAATTCAAGGCATTATTCTGATCTCACTGAGCAAATTTATCAAAACCGAGGGATTTCTATGCATAGCCTAACATCTTATGCCCATTTGGAATCTATTTTCATATGCCAAAAGTCAAGATTTAATGGTCAAATTCAAAATAGCGGTCATATGGGGTCATCTGGAAATCACACTTTTTCCTGTTGCTCGTGTAGTTCAAGGCATTATTCTTAGCTCATTATTCAAATTTAGCAAAACCGAGGGATCTCTAAGCATAGCCCAACATCCTATGCCCATTTTGAATCTATATACATATCCCACAGATTAAGATTTGATGGTCAAATTCAAAAGGGAGTCCATATGGGGTCATCTGAAAATCACACTTTTACCTGTTGCTCATGTAGTTCAAGGCATTATTCTTACCTCACTGAGCAATTGTATCAAAACTGAGAAATCTCTATGCATAGCCTAACATCCTATGTCCATTTTGAATCTATTTTACATATGTCTAAGATCAAGATTTGATGGTAAAATTCAAAATGGCGGCCATATGGGGCCATCCGAAAATCACACTTTTGGCCGTAGCTCGTATAGTTAAAGGTATTATTCTTAGCTCATTATGAAAATTTATGGGATTTCCAAGCATAGCCCAACAACCTATGCTCTTTTTGAATCCACTTAAGTATCCCTAAGATCAAGGTTTGATTATCAAATTCAAAATGGTGGCCATATGGGGTCATCTGAAAATCATATTTTTGCATGTTGCTCGATTACTTCAAGGCACTATTCCTCGCTATTTGTGCAATTTATCAAAACAGACGGATCTCTTAGCATAGCCTAACAACTTGCGCCCATACTGAATCTATTTGCATATCCCCAAGATCAAAATACGATGTTCAAATTCAATATGGCAGCTGTGTGGGATTATCTGAATCTCCTGCTTTTCCATGTTTCTCGTGTATATCAAGGCATTGTTTTTAGTTGATTGTGCAAATTTATCAAAACCGAAGGGTCTCACATCATAGCCAGATACCTTTTGCTCATTTTGAATCTATTTGCTTAGTCATCAGATCAAAAACGATAGTTAAATTCAAAATGGCGACCATAAGGAGTCATCCGGAAATTCTTCTGTTTTCATATTACTGTTAGAATATTTTTTTTTTCATTCTAGGTACAAAATTGAGCAGAATAACGCCATAGCTTATTACATTATGCCTATTTTTATTCTGTTGGCATAATCTTCAACTGAGAATACAATTATTAAATTCAAAATGGTGACCATGTGGGTTCATCTGAGACTCATATTCTCATTTTGCTCTTATAATTCAAGGTATTGTGATTACATGGAGCTGAAAGTAGCAATGTCTCAAAGCCAAGCCCCTTTACAAAACAGATTAAGATGACTATTTATGGGCCTAGTTTGGCTCTATTCGTACAATCATCAACTAGAAAAATAATCCTCGACAGACAATATAATGGTTACATAATGGTTAATATGCCTACATTAAACCCTACATTACATACAACTAATTCCGCCTGTCGACCCATTCGTAACAATTAGTATTGTAGATATTAATTTATAACCGGTTTGTACCCATTTTTGAACTCATTTACCAAAAAGTTACCCTAAAATGATCTTAGTTTGAATAATTAACGTATTATCTATGACTATTTTAAAACTTACACTACATACTACTGATTCAATTTGGATACTCATTCGTAACAATTAATACTGTGAATATTAATTTATAACCGATTTTCCCCAATTTTTGACCTCATTTGTCACCAATATGACCCTAAATTGACCTTAATTCTAATAATTAACGTGTTATCGATGACTACATCCAACCCTATACTGCATTCAACTGATTCAACTGGAATACCCAATCGTAACAATTAGTTCTGTGCAGATAACCCATTTTCACTAATTTTTGACCTTATTTGACCCAAAAGTTACCCTAAAATGACCTTAATTCTTATGATAAACGTGTTATCTATGACTACCTGACACTCTACACTACTTACAATTAATTCAGCTTGGATACTCATTGGTAACAAACAATGCGGTGGATGTTAATTTATAACCGTTTTTTACCCATTTTCGACCTTATTTGACCCAAAGAGTGACCCCAAAATGACCTTAAATGACCAAAATCAGGGTGGTATCCCCTCCTACCTTGATCCCTACCACTTAAAGAACTAAATTAGCATGGGTACCCATTTGTAACAAAAAATGCCATCGAAAGTTTTTAAAAGCGTTTTTGGGGTCTTTGGCCGGCCGACTAAATTCCCCACTCCGTGTGCAGTTAAAGATCTCGAGCGACTGACGTCTTATTTAGTTATTTCCATTTCAGGCTCTATCAGTCATTCAGGCTATAGTAAGGAGTCCGATTCAGCAACAACAACCAAAAAAATAGACTCCTTAGCCGATGTTTTCGGTCTATATAACCCCATGCTTTATAAAGCATGGGGTTATATATATAGAGACCCCATATTTCGACATTTCATCGAAATACCACCGCCCACACCCCCCAAAACTCTCGTTTCGAGGGCCTGTGCTGTATTTTAGATATAGCCCCTCGGGTACGCTTGGGCAATGTATCGTGTTCAACGTAAAGCAACATCCTGGATATATTGACCAATCAGATCACTTGTTTATGGCGAGGCCACCGTCACAAGAGATTCGAAAGCACCATAGCTTGTGGGATATACCCGGTGGCAGATAAACACAAACATTTTCAACAACCATAAACATTAATTAATATAAAGGAAACATAGTTTAAAACAAAATCTATTTGAAGAAAAAATAAACCCATTCATCTACCATCAAACATCCAACAAGCCAGATGTAGGGAACACTGAAACTGTAAAGGTGGTCCGCGATGTCAGTGTATCCGACCTCACCTTCCCACTGGGTGAAACATGGTCTCCTTTTAACTCCATGGGTGGAATAACGCACAGATTTCTACAAAATTTCACTGATCTATCCATTAATATTTTATTGTTATGCATGCTTGGAGTAAATAGTTTACATTCGGTATCAGCGAATAGTTTAGCACAGAAAGTAAAACCCTAACGTATATTTTACCATCAGCGCAGTTTTTCTAGGTCACGTAACTGGAATATGGGCGGAACGCAGTCTGCTATGCAAGTTGGTCAGGGTTCGCCTTTGGCTCACAAATAGAAACCTTGACGTTGTGAAGATGCAAGTACCGAGGCTCAATTACATGGAGCGACCTCAGAATGTATTCGTGTTGACTAGCACAAAGGTCAACCATGCCGTGTAAGGTCTTAGAGAAGTGTGCCTCTGTCATTCGACAACTTCACTGGGCATCGGATATAAGCCACACTCCCACGAACCGCCTGTTATTACCTTATATCGTAACAATGTCCTGTGTACGAGTGAGCATGAATACATTATGACGTCACCCTATGTAATTGAGGCCCGGTACATGAAACAACTGTACGGGAGTTTTGTTTGGAGAGAATTTCAAAGTTATATCAAGCATGATATATCATCGATATCCCGGAGAAATGCTAGTCGTTTTTTAAAGTTCAATTTGTTCTACACGCTGTAAAAAAAAAGAAAATTTATGCCGAGTTAACTACTGGTTTTTGAGAAGCTCCAAAGTGAAGGACTAATTAAAATGGACACTTCAGATATGCAATGTGTGTTTTACGCAATATACAGACAGCAATGAGCATTACCTGCATTTTCAAATTTATATATAATAATCAAATCAAAACAAAATACATAGAAATTAAATATCACACCGTCAATCTGATAAAGTCGTCTGTTATTGAGAGGTGAAATCGAACAATGAAGATACGCAAATTTGAGTATTTTAGAATATTTAAATGCTCTATTATAATAATTGAAAGGCTAGGATCCCTACCACCGCGGCATTAAAACTGACGAAGTAAACGCTTGTAATGAAGAGCACGTTCAACTGAATGAGCATGAACCTGCCACTGAGCCTAAGAAAAGCCAGAAAAGAAAAGTCAGAAAAGTTTACAGAAGAGTTTACATTTATCAAGGACATTTGTCTTATTGGACGGAAGAGATACTCAAGATTATCGTTGCCTGCATATGTATCAGCTATTTATAAGTTTGCCAACATGAATAATGAATTCTACGAATGGGTTACAAAATCTGCAGTTGAGAAAACTTTGAATTTCAAACTACAGTAATATCCATGCAAATTTAACATCTCATTTTTCCTTTTTCTTTTCTTGTTTTTTGTCAACTATGTCTAGTATAATATTAGTGTTTCGGGATCCCTCATCGATGCGCTTGAGACTTAGAGGTCTTGACACTTACTAAGTTAGATATACTTGGAAAATCTCAAGCCCTTCAAATTTTCAATGTCGAATAGCCTTAAACCGTGAATTTAGAATAACATGAACAGCAAGGAAACTGGAATCATAAGGTTACCTGTAATTTAATGTAGGCACACCCAAGAAGTAGATAAGATCATCATCTGTGCAGTTTATTGTATGCAACTTTTTTGGCCATTGTTCAATGTCACACAAAGTGGCCATAAACAAATGGTTAATATACATGCTGCAATGCAATTGCAACTTTCAACAGAGTTAACATCAGAAATATCATAATAATAATGTAATGTATCCATCAGAAAGGCAGTTTAATAATGTATGAACATAGAGACAAATTTCCTACAGAGGAATAACAAACAACTGCTCATGCCTGAAGCCTTAATGTACAATAACTGAACATTACAAATAGTACTGTCTGTAAACATCTTGTGCTAGCATCACAAACGCTTGGGTTTCTGTGGTATAACATATTACAGCCTTTCAACATCACAGTCCAGGAGAGTGGGCACCACTTTTAACAACCAACTTGTTCTCAATCTCACCCATATAACCAATGTAATAATATACCAAATGCCATATTCCCTTGTAAAATAAAGAATTTTTTATTAATGAGTTTATGGAAAGTTATTGCATGTACATCAATAATTGGTATTGGTTAAAGTGGAATGAGTTCTCACGTTTCAAGTAAAGAAATTCTTGTCCCTTAAAATAGACAAGATCATTAATTTTATGTACAGGGAGATCCAATAATTATTATTTTGGAATGTTCAATTCTCTAGTCAGGAATATCATTCTAATTGTGCATTTTCGTCCGATGGGCTTGTAGACGTTTGAAAAAAAAACCTCAGCTATGTTAATGCTGTGTCATGTAAAACAATGCCATTTGTTAAAAGATTATTTTTTCTGTCAAAAAATATTTCTATATATACAAATTGCTTCCTGGCAGCTACATTCCATATTTTATTGTCATTTTTATATGTTAAAACAGGAAGTTACATTTGAAAGGAACCATTCCTATATATGAACAATTACATAGATCAAAACAGCAGATACAGTTTACATCTAGGTACACATATATTTACTAGTGAACAGTAAATAATTTACGTTTTAGATATATCAGTAATTTCATATTTAAATCTCCTATTGCAGGTCTGACAGACGATAGTCCTATACTTCACCTAGGACCTACATATGTTAACAGTACACAATCTAATTCCCTGAGGTCCTGTATGTCATGTGTTCTATTTTCCTTTACTGATGATATGAGAAATAAAATTTCCCAACTCTGGAACAAAATCTCATACCAAAACTGCATCATCGCTTGAATGTACTTCATACACGACATGAATTTGCTGATATGACTGTCACAACTGCCAACAAATGAAAACCTGGTTAAACTCCCTCACATCTCTTGAGAAATTGGGAAGGAGAAACTGAACATGTCTCTTGTTGGAGAATGTACCGTAACATCAACTCATATTTATGGGACAAAAAATAATATTGTTAAAATAATTATAAAAAAATGTAAAGATAAACAATTTCATCAATGCCATAACAAATCTGACCATTTGATTAATAAACTCAAAATTCATGCTGGGTGTTGATTACATATTTAGATACCTGTTCAAGCTATTTCTGCAATGCTTGAAACAGCTACAGCCCATGAGTTATTGGAAATGACTGTGCATCCACTGTATATGCTTGTATATGTAAGGCAAAATATTACCAAGGAAAGGTTTTAATATAAACAATTAACATTGACTAACAGCTAGTGACCCTGTAATATTTTGAACATCTGTGCCATCAATATATTTATTATAAACATGACAATATATATACAGTGAATCTACTGTACCTTTTGTTATACAAGTATACCAATCAGGCATAGTAAGAATTTAAGAAAATTGAACTGTGCAGAACACAAAACTTGACTAGGGTGTGGTACCTCCGAATATCAAAAATGTCAAAATCATGATAAAAGGTAACATTATAAAATCTATACAACAGTCTCAATATTTGCACTTCTACACTGCAATTATTAATTTGCTGATGAATCTAGCAGTTTAGCTTTCTTGTCAATTGAATTGAATTGGATTAACAGCAACTTATTTGCAAGCCAAAGGTAACAATATCTCTTAACTAATCCTGTTGTAAGATTTATATATACTAAAAGAAATCCTTCGAAGAAAACTCTTGACAAATAAAAAGCAAAATAAGCCGAAGGCTAAAGTGAGAAAAACATTTCTACATTTACACAATACTCTCTTAAAAAGATCAAATTAAACAAATACAAAAAGTACATCTTGTAAATAACATAGAAAGCAGACAAATTATATACTAACAAAAAATGCTGGGAAAAAAGGAAAATAACGAATATGGTGGAGACAATTTGTTCAATGTGGTCCTAAAATCAGTAAAAATGGATAAGCTATCCGTTTCCCATTATAGTTTCCCATTGAGTGGCCATTCATACATATGAGGTACAAAACTGTCATAGTCAGTGCTGTATTGACAGGCTTGGATAAACTCGAGTTTATCCTTAGGTTCAGGAAACCGGTATGCCAGATTGTTCCTGTAGGCATACTCAGCCACGTCAACAGCGATCTTTGTGGAGACTTGGAGAATGTCCTGAAGGGGAGGATAAACACGCCCCTGATCTAGGTCAGCCTGACTCACAAGGGTCGCCAAAGACTGAAAGGTCAAAAGAAGAACCAAATGTTTAGAATAACTGGAATTTACATATTTTATGTGGACAAAGCATGCACATTAAATCAGGAAAGTTATCACAAGAGTCCAAAGAATTAACTGTCGGGTTAAAACCCACATCTCATGGATGACAAGTTTATTCTTTCTACAAAAACTAGTTGTTCAGTGTAGGTCTTCTGAAAAATGGTGCATCCAATCAAGCAGTGTTATTACATAATATATGCAGCAATATCTACGCATTACACCATATATTTTCACATTAAAATTGTATATTCTGTAGAAATCTTTATTTTCACTGACGTCCAGTAGATAAAGGAAATAGTTTTTTTTACACCCTTGTGTACGGAACGCAAAATTGAGATTTGGAAAATTACTAACTATCAATTATTAGTCATTTTTTTTTTGCACAAGTTTTTGAAAATTTAATAATTTATAAACATGGTGGAATATATTTTAATATGTGAAAGCAGGAGTATGCCACAAGAAGTATTTGATCTGCCTGTTTCAGTTTTTTTGTGCTATCAGTGAAATTAATTATTTTATACATGTACATGTGTGTTACTTACTTCTGCAGAATGGAGGAAAATATCCTCAGGGATGACCCTGATATCACATTCCACGGCTGCCAAGGCAACGCCAGGAAAAATGTATGCATTGTTCCCTTGACCTGGATGGAATTTCTTTCCATTCAATGTGACAGGCGGGAAGGGACTGCCACTGGCAAATACACATTTACCCTGTGAACAAAAATTTCACACACATATTTCAACTATCTTGGTCAGATATGAACATACAAATGAAGTGAGAATCATATATGACAGGGATGTAAAGTGGTGCGTCTATCACATTAAAGATTTCTCAAGTGAAAAGTCAAAGCTTGTTCTAATTTGAAGGTAACAGCTTATAACAGCATATTTTATTACTTATCTACAAATGAGATATTGGAAGCTATCAGTGAGATATCAATTATATCCCCACTGTTTTTCCGCAAAGGTGAAGATATTACTCTGGTCACAACCAGTGAACAGGTTCGCATACTTGTCAATGCTATGATTGCTAGCTTAGGAAATTTACTGTTTACTAGGATATTTACAGGCCTGTAGCCAAGGGGGGTTTTCTGGGTTCGGGCGAAACCCCCTTTCGGAAATTGTATATATTTTTCTCATATAAATGCCCTTTTCAAACTCTGAAGCGAACCCCCTATTTGCCCCTTTTCCCATATAGCGAACCCCCTGATGTACCCTTTTGCAGTGAAGGCGAACCACCCCTCAGTAAATCCTGGCTACGGCCCTGATTTATCTTGATGAATACCAGGAATATTTTATCTCAAGGGGGTGAGAAAATTGGCATTCTCGATCGCCACTACTGAAAATACCATTTTCTTCACTCAACCCACTCAATGAAAGTTTATGCCATCAAAACAAAGAACAGTAAATCTCTTTTTTTATGTCTAATGTAACGATGGCCAGAATGCATTATGGGTAATGTTGAGAGAGACTATATTTACCTGTGTGGCTGTGTAAGCCTGCTCTGCTGTACATTCAGCTTTACTTGTAGGATTGCTGAGGGCAAAGATTACTGGACAATCATTGTACTGCGCCATTTTCTTCAGAATCGTCTCTGTGAAAGCTCCAGGAATGGCAGATGCACCTGTGATAAAAATGAATCGTGATGGGAGGTTGCATGAGAGGCAGATAACAAAGTTGATTGGTTAATTGCTGGTGCTGGGCTAAACAGGTGAAATTTATTAAGCAGAAATGGCCATCAAGTGAAAGATCACTGGATAGTTGGTATTTTGCAAGCCTGTTGGAAATTTCCAATCAATATATCCGAGAAAGTCAGAGAAACAATTTTTGGACAAACATAGTAAAATAACAATTCGCGTAGCTGGTCTGTCTTTACAGCTGTAACCAAAATTGTTGGAATATTCATAGAAACAGAACAAAAACTACTTCTTCGAAGAAGGCACCAGTACTTACCAATGATAACAGTAGGTTTGACTGCCTCCACAATATCTTCTAGCTTATCTATAGGTTTATGATCTTGGGCAAACATGAGTTTGTGTCCAGTCACACCTCCACCTGGACGATTCTGGAATGTCAACCAATCACAGCAATTTAGAAAAAAAGAAAACAATTCATCTACTAAATCATTCCAATTAAACACAACATTCAAAGGGTGGTGGAACACAATGCCGGCGTACTGACAAGAAGACATATGATCCACAGACAAATTTACTGACTGCATATTTCTGAATACATCAGGAGAACCAAAAGTGATGATTTGTATCCCTGCCATGCTTTTATTGTAGCTGTTCATGTGGACAACTTAAATGACATGAACACACGGCCCCTAGCACCGGCTCGAGCAGTATTAGATACAAATATTTCAGAGCGATGATGTAAGGCCAGTGTTAATTAATTGTTTGTTTCTCGTAACCTTGCTTGTAAAAATACACATGCTGAGTGCGATAATTATTAGTTATTAATTATTAACTTGCAAACTAATGGTATACAAATATGAAGAAAATTAGCAAGTCTTACTCATGAAAATGTAAATCCCTCATGGATTTTAATTATTTGCACGCAAAATATAGATGAGGGCTGGATACGGGAAAGGAACCATTAATTATCAGCGGCCTAATAGCCATATCAAGTCATCTAGCCCCACCCATCCTTAAGCATGCACTATTGTCCCTCCCAAACATACTTATTACAGCGAAACCTGTGAATACCAACATCTGGGTAAACTTTCCAACCTCTAAATACTGACATTATCCATGGTCCCAATACTTAAATTTAAATTATTTTATTGACATTGATTAGCCAGAACCCTGTCAAAACTGACACTATAGTCTGGTCCCAAGCATGGTCAGTATACACAGGTTTCACTGTATATGAAGGAGATATTTTTGTATCTATCGTAATCTCCTTAATTTCTCTCCAATTAAATTCAAAAATGCACATTTTTTTGTCGGTGTTAGAAATAATTTGAAGTGCCAAACATATTCTGGACAATGAAAATGCTTCAGTTTCTACCTTTACAATCAAACCCCTGGAATCCACCATCCATAGTTTTCTAATTGCCTCCGCTCTAGTTACGCCTTCTTTCTGCATCGCCATAACAACCAGTGTTGCAATTCCTATTGATGCCTGAAATATCAAGAAAACATTTGAAATATGGCAAAACAAAATTAAATTTATCAAAGATTATCTGGACTGTAAGAAGTGTGTTAACTACATGTAATACTATGGGATATGCAAGGAAGCAGTAGAGGAAATCATTTCCCCATTAGTATAAGCTATATGATCTTCCAAGCCATTTTCTCCATTCACACTTTGAATTAGCCTTGATAGATTGGACAGCATTCAAAATCTGAGGTGTAAATCCCTTCTACAAACTCGAGTCAGGCCCATCAACAGCTAGACCCAATCATATGATATATTTTTGAAAAGTTTTATGGATTTGAGGTCAATGACATTTCGTGTCTATATATAAATTCTTCTGAACAGAAAGGGTGAGCTCGTATATCAGCGCTAATTTAAGTTGAAATGTGAATGAGAAGTCGGCTTATTAATATTATCAAAGCAGAAGGGTGAAGGTAGGGCAGCAGTCCTCGCTTTTAAATAGAAATTTAAAAAATTGTAATAAAACACTCAATTTACATTAAAACTTACAGTTGTTATAAAACACTCAATTTACATTAAAACTTAGTTGTTGTTGTGAAATAAAGATTGTTGTCACATTGCAATCCTGTAGCTTTACGATTAACACATATATAGCTTGCAAGAGAAAACACAGTGAATGTGAATCTAATTGAGACCAAGACCGCCTGCAAGATTCGCAGCGTTTAGATATTCCCGTGTCTTTAGACAGTGTTTTACATTGTATACAGCTTAATCTAGACTCAATTCCCTATCACAAGATAGACAAAATCTAATCTAGCAGAGCTCTCTCAAAAGATATCCGCACGATGTAGCTGTAGGAAGAAAAAAGGATTCGGGAAGTGCGTATTGGGCGCAGGCGCAGTGTAACCTTTGGCTGAGGCTCCAGAGGGGTGAGAACTTTTAGTCTACAGCAGGATCTCCAAAGGAGGATAATGGTAATAACAATAGCAGGTGTAGATTTGAGCAATACATACTTAATTTACATTCAATCAGTCCAAAAGTTTGTCTCAAATGTCTGCATCACTATAAAATTTGATCACCTAAAAGTGAGAGAAACTAGACAGCTAAAGTCTTGGTTTGTACCAATTCAACCTTCCATTCTAATAAATTTGATCACCCCAGTATTATTAGGTGGGACAATACACCTCCTGCAACTGAATGGGTAGAGAGTCTGCCATATACCACTTTCCAACATACATATGCAATTTGAGGTGTTCTCATTGGATCTGATATCTATATCACATATGATAGGTAATATGACAATGAAAACAAGGGCCCAAGGGGGACAGCAATTATCCCCCAATTTCCACTCACGAAAATTGCAACTGTAGATAGAAAACTGTCACAAATATAGACTGGACACGAATGAATGGAAATTGCCATCACATTTATTATACGTCTGCTCAAATATTAATCTTCTAAAAATCCAATCACAGTTGAAGAGAAATTTCCCCACCATTCATTGAGGGGGTGAGCAAACTTATCAGAACAGTTAGTTAACAAAATGGTTCAAAATCTTGCACATAATCCATCATTTCTTCATTATTTTAATGATCTAAGAGGGCGATCCAATTTTAGTGAACAGATTTTTGTTCACCAAATTGGGCGTGATTGAAGTTTAATGGGGTGACTGAATTATCAGAAGATTTTAAGCTTTTCCCTTTTTCCCAAGAAAATATTAGCACTCACCTCTCCAGCTCCTTGGAAGAGGAACACATTTTCAGATAGTTTTTTCTTGGTTATCTTGAGACTGGCCAAAATACCTGCAACTGCTACAGCTGCTGTTCCTGAGAAAATTAGTCGGAATTAACATTGATTAATACATGAAAAACACCATTAGAATTCCTAATCATAGGATTCAAGCTCCAAATTATTTAAAAAGAAAACTTGTTTATTTTTTAACAACTGTATAATATTTATACATTTTGAACACAAAATATGTCAGATGTCTACATGTATTTTTCTAAATTTAGCATACGGCATATCACATTGGGCACACCGGTTCTCGTCAGATCACCGAAGTTAAGCAACGTTGAGCATGGTCAATACTTGGATGGGTGACCGGGTGCTGTACTGGCTGGGCTGATCAATGTCCAGGATAATAGGAACTGTGAACACTCTCGTGTTCTGGCACATGTAGGTATTGTCGTGATATGAGTGAAAAAATGTTGAAAACAACGTTAAATCCTATACTCACTCTCTAGCACGAGATCTGATTCAGTGACCATGTCTATATACCATGTATATACCATGTGGGTAAACTGGCGGATATGAGGACTGCTGTATGCATTGAAACTTCTATTTTTGATAAAGTCTAGGACAGGTTTGTAAGAGACTTCTGAAACATACAAGTATTAAACAGAGCTGGAGTTGTACTTACCCTGAATATCATCATTAAACACACAATATTGTTCTCTGTATTTGTCAAGAAGACGAAAGGCATTTGCATTCCCAAAATCTTCAAACTGTACCAAGGTGTTGGCACTATACCTGGAAAATTAAAAAGTTACTCAATAACAATTACAAATGTAACAATTTAGCTTAATTATAACAGGCCTTAATGTATTGAACGTTTGTCAATAAATCCCTAAACATCAGTGACAAAACAATATGCATGAATAGGCTTATCAATTCATTCATCAAACTGTTTACCAACCTTTTCGTAACTGCTGCCATGAATTCATCCAGGAGTTTGTCATATTTGGGGCCACGTTCTCTCTTTTGTTTCAACCCTATATACAATGGGTCATTCAACAAGGTCTGGGAAAAAATATAAAATGAAGAACTTAATATCCAGAATATAGCACAAACAACAATAGTGTGATTGATAACACCACCCCACCCCACCCCACTCCACCCCCACCAATGCACCCGTCGATTTCAGTTTAATGGGAAACAAATGTATGAGATCCTACACTTTTAATGATCATCAAATTAAAAGAGAAATTTATGCGGCATGTAAATGCCCCCCTCAATAACAAAATGGTTGGTCCCACTTCCACCGGTCTCCTAGATTTCTAACACATCCGTAATTTAATACAATTATATAAATATGTACTTTATTTGTGAACCTTGAGCTCTATCAGCTGATTTTCTACTGTGGGCCAATATATGTGGGTCACATCACACAATGGACCTGCACACATAGTTCACCTGTTGGTCTACTGCTCGAGGGGAACACTTGGTCCATACAACAATCGCAGTACAGTACAAGCTGGGAACAATATAGCAATTGGCAATAATAACAGTGTTAAAGGTTATTACTACCCAAATGTATTGGAGATTTCATCGTAATTTTTAACATGACCATTTACATCTAACTGGCTGACCTGCAGACCGACTGGAGAGCGGTTCCCTTATGGTAATAAAAGATTGATAAAGCTGTGAACAAGGTCTTATAATTATTTGAAATACAAGTTTTCTTTATTACGTACTGCTAAATCTAGTATATAGAATATTCAAATGAATCGAGGAGCAGAAACTCACCAGACTTTTAGTAAACCAAGTGTCTAGAAGTCTTTCAGACACCCTAATTTGAAATCAGTGACCAAAAAATCTTAAATCTGGAAATTTATTTCAAAAAATATAATACTGAGACATCATGTCAGGAAAAAGTGAGAAATGTGGAATACCGAGATAAAAGCCCAAAACTTACTGATTTTACACTGAAACATTCTGTACTGGAGCTTCTACCAGCAGAATGGAGTGATTGAGTGAGTGAATATGATTTAACGTCGCTTTCAACACTATTTCAGTCATATCACGACATTGGTTCCTATTCCTTTTCACACACGGAAACCACATGGGTTGGGTCCTATTCCTTTTCACACCCGGGATCCCCACGGGTGCCCCAGTTAGTCGCCTCTTACGACAAGCTCTCTGAGGAGCTGAGATCTATTCTTACCATGGCCTGGAGTGTGCACGACAACACCCTAGGTCAATCCCCAGGCGCCTCACAGGGCCCAGCAGAATGGTTATGTGTATCATTTGTTTTATTGTCCATGCAGTTACAGTGGCAAGTTACAACAATTTGTTATATTTGTTATGTGGATAAATTAAAAACATGTACATGCATTATAAGAGACTGTGACGATACATAATGTAATATATAGAACTTAAAACAGGACCTGCTGATACACCTGTTACCTGGCCCACTCTCTGAATAAACAACACCCACGGACTCTTATTATTTCAACTGTTACAAAAAACAGCCCATAAATCTAGTCAAAATATATATACTCAATATGAACAATCAGAATTTGTAGCAATTTATAGCTATATTTATTTGTCAGTACAGAACGCTGATAGGCGTTCGTACGTGGTATACACAGGCACAATGATTCTAGTCATTTTATTGGCAAGACCAGTATGTCATGTTGCTGAGGAAGTGCTCGAATAGACCTTGAAATTAACAAATGATAGCATGCTGAAACTTCACATAACTTAAAGATGTAATCAGCCTCAAAATGGATCGATTTTGTAAATTCTCCTCTGTGCGTTTTTTCAGCCAGGAAGATTACCAAAGCATCATATGTATTATATTTGATGATAGTGGGATAGTCATATACAACGAATGCAAGAATATCTTTTCAGAGAAATTTGTAACTCTGCCCGCTTCGACGCCTTGTCTGTCTCGCCATTGACTGTGTGTTGTACGCGGAGAGGAAAATGACGTCACTGCGTGACGTATGAGTGACGGAGGGACGCTCACGAATTTGAATGCTGCACAGCTGCAGCCATGGGATAACGTCATGGCTCGTGCCTACGGTTCGGTAATGTCGCACAGCATACGTTAGTAGAATGCATCATACGTTTATACGCTTGTTGACAGGGCCGTGGAAAAATAAACGGCATGCCATGCCGTTTATTTTTAAAGATCAATTCCTTCTATTTTCTCGTGAATGGTAGAAACAAGTTTAGTTTTTTGTGGTCAAATGTGTTTCATTTTGTACCTGTTGTAACATATGTCACTTTCGCTGAGTTTGAGAGACATTGATTTCAGCCCAGATTTGAGGCTGATTACATCTTTAACTTATTAAGACACATACATGTAATCGTCAAGAAAGCGAACCTTGATTCCTCATGTTATCAATTATTGGCAGAAGCGTTTTGTGTTCATTCGATTCAAAAAGAGTTTTTTTGGGGGGGGGGGGGCAGTTGTATTAAGGTGAAGTGTCGAAATATGGGGGCTCTATATATAACCCCATGCTTTATATAAATCCACATGAAGGTGTGAAACGGACTTTGGGTGAATCGAGACATAAACGGTTTACAGCCAAACAAAATACATCAGCATATTCTACAAGTATCACTTTATATATTCCCGTCGTCAAATTAGTAAATATGTGCAATTTTTTACCTTTGCCGGGCGATTCAAAATCCAACGTAACTGTCCGTCCATCTAGTTAGATTATGGCGGGCTTCGTTCTCAATTCTGATTGGTCAATCGCGACAGCTGATCAGTGCGTGACCTCTCTTGCCGAAGGCGTGTCGCGACTGATCAATCAGAATTGAGAACGAAGCCCGCCATAATCTAACTGTTCCTAGATGGACGGACAGTTATGTTGGATTTTGAATCGCCCGGCAAAGGTAAAAAATTGCACAAATTTACTAATTTGAAGACGGGAATATATAGAGTGATACTTGTAGAATATGCTGATGTATTTTGTTTGGCGATAAACCGTTTATTTCTCGATTCACCCAAAGTCCGTTTCACACCTTTATGTGGAATTATATAAAGCATGGGGTAATATAGACCCCATATTTCGCACACATCCCCCAAAACTCTTATTTTGCGGGCCTGTGGTGGTATAATAGAGAACCAGGCAGGGTGTAACTTATGCGAGACAATAGCAACAATTGAGATAAACTGAGACTATTTGTATAGATATCTCGCCTGGTAGCATTTGCTAGATCATGTGCCAACTAGCTGTGATGATTTGATTCCATTACACAGAATATTATTGCAGAAACTTGTCAATTCTCCATTTAAAGTTTTGATAAAAATCGTACACTGAAGGCAAAATACTATCATAGCATGGGGGTACTATGTTTCTTAACTTGTGTCTATAATTCCGCTTAACCCAGGACAAGGGACCATTTGAATATCAGCTCTATAATGTTTAAATGAACAATCACAGTGTGACTGAGATACATACTCTGGAAAACAACTTGGAAATTCATTTGTATAAAGAATAATAGTCAGTGATTAGTACCCTCACTCAGTGCATTAGCCACTCTGAGGATGAAGACCGTTGTCTTTGAATACACTATGTGTCGTATTGCAGTAGTCGCTTTATTTATTTTGTGATTAGGACTTTATGTACAGAACATCTTCATGCCTCGCTGACATTAAAAACTGTTGATTTTTTTTTCTCTTTCTTTCATATACATTTGAAATTGATCGACTCAATGGTGCTAACTGTCAAACAAAATATGTCTTGCGATTATTGATGACGAAATTCCTTTATGGATGATGGCTGAATTCTGAATGTCAGATCTGATGCTTGTCACATAAATCCATCAAGTAGATTCACCTAACATCCAAATTGTTCAAATTATATTACTGTAAAGCCTCTCAACTAGACACATTGTTATACCCATACAGACTATTGGTCTCAGGTCTCTTACATGTAAGATGGACCACATTTTCCCACTCAGTTTTTGGTGCTAGCTAATATGGTTACATCTTCAGTCTTCAACATTCAAAAGGCTTGTAAATGGAACATTAATACAGGGTACTAAATAGAACTGTGTGTATGTATGTGTTGAAAACTTTGCACTGCAATACGAGTTCTAAGTTCTATGGTGTCTTCATATGCCTATAGCTACAACATGGGGCATATCAAATTATCTTACCATTTCCAAGAAAGGACCATTATGCTTACAATGGTGATAATATTGGCAAGTCAAAAATAGTAAAGTAATAGTAATCAAATATATTCCCCATACCTTTAGCCATAGAAAAGAGAGGAACAGTTGCTGGATGAACTACAAATTTACACTGAGTCATGTGTTAATGGATGCATTGGTCTGCCAGATATTTTGTTTAAGAACGGACATGATTTCATCAGAGACCAACTCAGAATGTCTTAGGCTAAGGACTATTTCCATCTTTGAGAAAGGTTGTTGAATGCTATCAGGGGCCCGAGCATATCTCATCAGTGCATACCAAGGAAGGATTTCAGAAGATATGGGTAAAAGACTGAGCTAATGCTTAGTTCAGGAGATTGGTTTGAGGTTTGAATTCCGATTGGGGTGGCAGGGTGAGATTGTTCATCCTCTGGTTGGCTGGCTCCAGTATATATGTCGGTTTAGGAGTGAGGAAATCTGAGACAGGATACAGGAATGTGACAGATGATCCGGATTTTCCTATAATATATAGGATCTTGGCATGATACTGCAGGGCCAAGCTTCAGTCTAAGATTTTTAGGTCAGGAAATATTTACCTAGGCCATAAAAATTTAAATGTTTCTCACAAACCACCACACTGTTGTTTTCACCCCCGCCCAACCCATTTTGTTGATATTTTCGAGAAAAAAAACCCCTGCTGCATTGGTCTGAAATGCCTGCTGTGTACTTTTCTTTAACTTGTATAAACTTTAACTCTTGGTAAATATCTGTCAGATGTGTGGATCTTTCAAAAAATAGCCCAATGGCTCCAATATCCCTCAAATATCAGTTATTGTCTACACTCAGCAATCATGCATTGCATAAGATGTATTTTTAGAACTTTGACAACATCATGCAGGTTAACAAAAATGTGATCTAGTAGGTTTACCTGTAGTTCTTTCATTGTAGAAATACATATGAAATTAAAGCTCGTGTGAAACACGGGCGAAGAGCATTTCCCCAGATAATTTTGTAACACATAATTTGGTACTCACAGGGCTTTAGATCTCCCCAATTTGGACACACCCCCTATTAGGGGTGGCAATTGTTTTTAGGATGGGACAGAGGGTGGGGCACATACCCCTGGAGGATGAGCAATCAGGAATCATCCCTGGTAGAAGTGCCTCTAAGAAGGGATTTCTTCATCATTCAACATTTGTAGGTTTTCATCAATTCTGATGTGGATTGCCAAGTAAATTATACCTATATTATCTTAAAATGACAGTCCTTACCCAAACTTCATGACATCTGGCAGATGACATGTAGAAATATTCAATGTAGGTAAATACCCCCTATATCACAATACTTAATTCATTTGTGTACAGTTTACTTAGTTCTTACCAAATAAGCAGATTATGTATTGTTTTCATCAATTACAGTGTGTATTGTATCACCTGAATCACACCATTTGTAGATCGCTGTCAGGTTAATTTCTGAAAATGACAGCATTTTAATATCCGTCCAAACTGACTGACATAATTTACTGACTCACCTATTCATAATTGTGTATTGGCTAAGATCACATTATGCCTTGTATATATACTGTGCGTATGGAGCTGTTTGTAACTTTGTTCACTGCTGAAGATGCTAAAACTAATAGCAAAATATACAGAATGAAATTATCATCCCTAGCTACTTGGAGTTGCTTTTCTTCTCTGTTATTGGAAAATCATCAGTGGTTCCAATGGATTACTTCAATTAGATATACATGTAAAAATTTCCCACGTGGGATGTGCCATATAGCAGGTATGTAGAAGTCCCATTTCAAAAATCTTTCTACTTTTTCAGTTAAAAAAATAATTATCAACATTTGTAACTATGCTGTAAAAATGCAACGGTATGTGCAATTTCACATCTCAATTTTCAAATAAATTCTGGGGACCTCCATATAAAACAAAAAAAAAATGGGCATTTAGTGAGTGATAATTTGTTATTTTATTCATTGAAAATTGACCAGAATGCATCCCCAGACATCTGGAAGCCCAGAGTTCACAACCACTGGAGACTATGTAATTGGAAACAGGAAGAAATTATTATATCAGTAATGGAGAGAGAAATAGCACTGATCCTGGAATGAAGTGTTTACTTTGTTGATACAAACAGTCTAGTAGTCCACTTATAACTGCATTATATAGGCAATAAGTCAAACATTACAGGTTTTATCACCTGAATGATCAACATACAGGCCTACATTATGAGACTTGAAAGGTTAAGCAGAATATTGATTACAGTATGTCTATTTGACCAGAATGTCCTGACTTCAAGTTCACTTGAATCCTTGCAATTTTCCATACTGACCATATTGATGGTAGCATATCTTCTCTGACTGCATTTTCGTTATGTGTGTAAGCAGGGGTTGATGTAGCCTAGACTATGCTGTATGCCACATGTATATGCCAGCGCTAACAGCACCAATGTCATTTCAATCCATTTTTAAACCATAATGTTAATAAAATTAGTAATTGTTAAAAAGAATGTATAATGAGATATAAATCATTTTCAATAGGCTTCTGACGCTTCACCAGATGCATACATGGTATGAATATACAATGCCTGGTTATAATCCTTCTTGCGATATCGTGTCCATAAGAAACATGAACAGAGGGACAGACAGATAACGCCGATGACGACAATACCCTCCAGGCAAAATTTGCTCAAGGAGTAATAAAACTGCATATCTCAAAGCAATTTCCTTGAAGATTTATTTTGCTGCAAGTATGTCTGACAAATATGAAAAAAATCTGCTCGCACCACCAAAAAACTGAACAAGCCACCCGCCCACTCTAAGCCATCTGCTCACCGCACTTGAGAAACATTTAATTAACTTTTTATGACGTTAAGAAAATGAGGGTGAGCACATGACAGACAAATGGGTAAGGGGTTCTCATCCTCTTGAGAATACGAGGGATTATTGGATGGGGTGATGATGTTTTCTTACCTCATTGTTTGTGCCCACGTCTATCATGATGGGGAGGCACTGTGAGGGTTTTACACCAGCAAGGCCTGTGTACAGGGAGAGCTTCCCCACAGGGATCCCCATACCATATGCTCCAAGGTCACCCAGCCCCAGAATCCTCTCACCATCTGTCACTACAATATACTGAAAACAGAGCAAGGACACATGGATTAAGGTCAAATGTCAAGATGAACACCTGGATATACTGACATGACTACAGATCCCAATGCAGACAATTACCATGACTTATTGTTTTCAACTTTTATGAATCAGTACTACGAAAAACAGTGTAATTAAGTCTCCTTGGATGGTCAGTTTTCAGCAAATAAATGTAATTTACACATCTAATAATGACGAGGATTTTATTTCTCTGAATTCAAATATGCAAGATGATATTTTTCTTAAACAGAAATATTAATATTACTGATGTCTACAGCTACGAAAGTTTTCAAGTTTAAATTAGCTAAATAATATATAGCCCTCATACTTGTGAGGGCTATATATTATTTAGCTAGTTTAACTATGAAACCAGATGAATCAAGTGATATCTTCCAGTTTTAAAACAGTTGATTGGTTGATACAAATTTTCAAACGGAAATTCTGCATATTCATTGGCTTGTGAAAATAAAAAATTAGAAGAAAATCTAGCCAATCACAGAAATTCTGTAGTGATACATTACAGGTGCACTGTATCAGCTATACTAGTACCTTAACATCATCGACTGGCCAGTTACACAAGATGTCGTAAACATACCCCAGATCATTAATAGTGATGAATAAACCTCTGCAAAATATTAGAACAAAATTGCTTGATTAAATTGAAATAAAAACTTTCTCAATGACATTTCAAGAAAGAGGTGAACTCTTTCAAAATCATCACATTGTCAACTCCTGTTGGCATATTGCCTAATTTCCCTCGTCACGATTTTGTTCATCGAGCACTTTGAAAGGTTTTAACCACCATTAATTCAATAAGATATATTCCAAGATAGTCATTCCAAAAATTGAAACAATTTGAACAGTTTCCAAGACATTCATTCTACAAATGAAGATCAAATCACATAAAGATTCGGCCAACATTGGGTTGGCATTGGATGAACAACATGCATATCTACATCGGACCAGCTACGTACATCTTTTCAATACCATTGCTTTTTATTAAAGCTTGTGAATAATATCTTCAAAATAGGAAATCCAGTGGAAAGATAACAGTACGCCAGAGGATACTGATAATCTGCTGAATTTTGAAATGGTTGAAGGTGCCATAGTTTACTCTTCTGAGTTCTTTTATCGCAGGAACTGTTAGCTTGATTAAATGTTTACTTTTCCTCTACCATAGGGCCATATCAATTTTATTTTTTATTTCACAGACGGATTTTATTTTTTTTTCATGGTTGAAAGGAGAAATAAAATAAACATAAAACTGGACTTTTGAAGTTCCCCCAGTTTATGGTTGTCTGATCCAGTTTTATTTTATTTTTATTATCACCTCCAATGTTGAAAAAAAAATCTGCCGGTGAAACAAAAAATAAAATTGGTGGAACCTAAGATTGGACATTGAGGCAGACACTTGAGATTAGCTTCCATTGTAATTAATTGGCACTGTTCATATCCTAAGGGAGCTTCTTGAAATTAGGAACTGAGTTCCCTGGTAGGGATGGCATATGCCTGTTATTCAAATGGGATACACCATGCCCGGTTTAGTGCTCTGATCTGGATGGATTAGAGTTCCAATTGGAATGGCAAAGGCCATTCCCCTCATGCCGCTGCATGATATGGCATAAGCCATCCTTTGTCTGCCGAGTTCCAAACTGTATGGCATGGAGTTCCTAGGAGTTCCAACATGGCACACCATGCCACTCTGTTTGGAATGCCTTATGCCAGTTCCTAATATGCCCCAATTTCAAGAACCTCCCTAAGCTAGACACATCAATGTTGGGTTTTTTCTCATAATACAGTCCTCATACCTAGGCTTACGAAAGACCACGCCATATTTTTGACAGGCAAGTCCAACAGTTGGTGTGTAAATAATGGGTAACATGAGTTCCACATTGGCGGTTACGGTCTTGTAGAAGAGCTTTTCATTGCGGTCTTGTAGACCTATGAGGTAGATGTAACGGTCAAGGTCAGTGTCCCAGCGATGGAAGTTCTGTAAGACCCTGCCCACTTGTTGATCCTGGTCAAGCAGGGCGGGGGGCAGGAGACCATGTAATCCCAGTAATTGTCTCTCCTTCAGGCTAAACGCCATCCCCTACAAATAAACAATATAGATATGTTTATGAATAAGATATTTATATATATCGTAGAATAATATATGGTACATCCTCTAAATCATGTAATTCAATCATCTCATTAAAATTCAATCACTCCCAATTTTTTTGACCACATTTACCTCAGTCATTTTTATTTTTAATGTTAGACATAGACATAATGGATATTATCAGTGTGATTTTGAGCCATTTGTCAACTTCTTTTTCTAATAAATGTGATCACCCCCTGATTTTATCAGGTTTCATTTTAAGGTGGTGACCTGTTTTTAGGTTGCCTGGAGGTCGCCATATGATAATTAATGGTTACCGATTTTCAGGTCTCCATAATTCTGACCAGTAATGACAATAGGTTAATAATTATGTAATAGGTTGCCATATGCTACTGGTGTAGATTTCATGGTAACCTGTTGAGACGGGTTACCATTAGCACTCCTTAAATTGAGGCCTGTTTCATGGTGGGAAATTTCACTATAATTGTGATTGAATTATTCAAAGGATACATACTGACTTTCCCGAAGGTGAGACATTTATTCTATTTGTCTGCAGTTGATGAAGAAGCTTAGACTAATAATTTATACACACATGCAACAACTGGCAATATATTATTATCCATCTACATGCGTTCCGATTGGACCGTGCTGCTTCGAGCGGTGGCTTTGTGGTATCTAGAGCGCACAACTCGCGAGCAGCAGGTCCCAGGTTCGATCACAGGCTGCATTATACCAAAGACTTAAAATATGGAACTTATACTCCTCACTTAGTGCTCTATAGTAAGAGGATAGATCAAGGACTGGTCAGCTGAGTGTCAGGATAATGTGACTGGAGATGTTGTGATATATATTACAGAATTTTTTTTGAAAGTGATGTTAAAATCCTACTCAATCATGCTTTCCCAGTGATAACATAAGTTAACATATATTTTCTTGGATTGGAGTTCCCCTACTACCTTTCCAACATTAATGTGTACAATAACAATGCACACACTCTGGATGCAGTAGTGTCTAGCAGCAATCTGTGGGATCGTTAAATCTCATTTCGGCATATGTTTAAATATGGGGAAATACATGTACTTTCATCTAGTGATAACTAACATTTTCAAATTAGAGAAGTCAAAATATTAATAAAAGGTAAGCATGGTTCTTTCTTCAAAATAGTACACTAATAATATAATAATTGTAATAAGGGAGTGAGTGAGTGAATAGAATTTGATGTCAATATATCAGCTATATTGCGAAGAACCAACTCCGCACCACCCAGCCAAGTTGCATTCCCGCTGATTAAAGTGCCAAACAAATTAGGCTCTCTGATGATCCATTGTGATCACCAGTGTCTGTAGGGCCTAATTTTCATAATTCGAAATTCAATTTTTTTTGTAGTTTTGGTTAGGTTTTTGTTAGGGTTAGGGTTTTGCTAGGGTATGTTTGCTTGGGTCATCATCGCCTTGTGCATGACCAATAAGGTTAGGTGCGACCTAAGGCACTCGCAGAGTAACGATAAAGAACATCAGGATAAACCGTATCGGTATATAGCCTACCCTAGGCTATATATAGAATTATTCTATATATAGGGTAGGCTATATACCGGTACGGTTTATCCTGATGTTCTTTATCGTTACTCTGCAAGCGCCTTAGCTTATACTATTACCAAAGAGAATACCGAAAGTTAAATTAGGATGGAGGATCATTTTAAACTCTTGGACTTTGTGCAGATATAGATCGCCTCCATCTCTCCCACATTACAGCGTCGCTGAGATGTGCCATGTGGAGTAAGGAAGATTCTTCTAAATTCTCAACTTGAAACAGTGTGTTCATATTTATTTTTATCAAAGAAACCGTGTCAGTCATATTACTAGTTCTTCTGTACAGCCGAAACATACTGCATGTCATTGTGATTCAGCAAGATTTTGTGAAAATGAATCTATCACTGGACAACATGTGACAACAACAACAACGTCGTCTGCAAATTCGTCGTCTGTGGGTGCATGTATCTCGTTTTCATCAAAGAAAAAAAAATGACGATGCACGGAACAGTGGAATATAATGAATTGACAAATAGTATAGTTACCTTGTTCAGTTGAGGATCTCTCATCACGTCAACACCTCTAACTCGAGAACGAGCGATGTTTGTCTTTCCTTTATCCGTCATCTTAGAGATTTCTTCCTTCCACTCGTGCACAGGATTTCCCAAAAAGTGACAGTCACTGGGGATGTCGTCTTTGGCAGCAGCTGGGCGAGTGCACTTTTAATGATAGGGGTGCTAGGTCTACAGGCGATGACAGCTGTGTCAACGGCTGGGCCGGCAAACCACATCAGGCAATGTTTTGATTAATCATATATCTACAGATATTTGTACATCTACAGATATTTGTTTGGGCGAATCTCAGCTGTCACCTATGTTTATGATTAAATCAGACAACTGTATAGACAATAACTCTGGAAGATATTTTGCAGAAACATATGTAAAACACTATACCTTGTGTTTTATGCATTTTCTGAGAATTTTACAAGTGCTCGTACCAGGTAATAAAAATTACATGTACATGTAAACCAAGGTGGTATATCAGAAAAATGTTCCGTGATATTATATCTGAGTTGACTGAGATTGACGTACTGTAGTGCGCGCAATGATCTTAAAAATTATCATTTTATGAGTAAACTGAAGTAAGGCGTGATTGTTCTACCCATGCCTTACTTTAAATATACAAAATAATATCACATTGTGGTACTGTATCGGTATATAAATGACCGATTGCATAAAAATTAATTTATGATTGATCAAAATGTGCTCAGTGGCCTATTTGGTATATTTGAGACATTTATAGGAAGGATGACAATTTCTTTTTCACGTTATATTAACAAGTTTGATATTTTGAAAGAACCAAGTTTGAGGTGTTATATTCTCGTTATCGGTCCTTATAGATGTCTCTAATATATCAAAATAAGCCAGGAAGTACGTTCATATCAACCCTAAACTTATTTTATGCAATTGATCATCGTATTTGCTTCCAGGCTGATATTTCAGCCTGTATACATAATGTTTTTTGTAGGTTTTGGATTGAAAAAATGAAAATGAAAACGTCACATATACCCTGCATTGTACCATACATATTACAAAATGATCAAATGCCGTCTGAGTTTGGAATGAGATCTGAAATCTATTATTTGCATTGTGGTTTGCACCGGAACAGGCCTACATACCGTATCAAAAATAAACTTTGTTAAAGGCTAGTTACTCCTGGATTGTTCAATACGTTTACCTGTTTTGTCAATACCGTTCAAAACGTTATATACGGTATGCTTGTAAGGGCTGTCAAAGACATGGATTGCACATTTTCCTTTTGTTCCTTCTCTTTCTCTTCCTTTATCAGTATCATGTAGAATATTTGATTGCAGATGCCTGCGTATGTTGTCAATAAATAATGAAAATATTATTCATGAATATAAGGGGTGGGAAAGAGATGAAATGTTTTCCGCAATTTTGTGGCGTTTATACGCAAATAAATGGGTTAGTAGAGGGAAAATGAGTCATTTGGGTCACCGGTGCTGGTGAGGAGGCTAAGAATGTCCGTTCTTCTAACCTATCTCGGACATTTTTTTCCACCTGGAGAAAGTGTCCATCTTTAGTTTTTATAGAAAAAATATATGAGAAGGGACAGTCTTAGACAGAAAATTCTTAATCATCACACCGGTTCCGGTTCAGTTTTAGTGACGTCATATCTGGAAGTGTCGTAATCACTGGAAGTGACGTCATCAAAGGAAATGATATAATCATTGGAAGTGACATATCACCGGAAGTGACATAATCACCGGAAGTGACATTGTCACTGGAAGTGACGTATTTATCGGAAGTGATGTCCTCAGTAACACAAGAAAATGAACAGGTTCAGAACACATGATCAAATGGAGATCAGGGTGAGTAGTAGGGAGCCGTGATTTCGACGTCCCTTTGGCCGAGTGCGCAGGTGTTTTCGCGCAGGTATGACGTCACTTCCGGTCTGGGTGAATGGTGCGTGACCTGTGAACTGTATGACGTCACTTCCGGTCTGGGTGAATGTGGAGGTCAGATTATTCTTCCGCGGTGATGCGGTCTGGTAGTGATGCGGTCGCGGGAAAAAACTTCCGCGGAGAAAAAGTAGTCCCTAGACTTGAAATACGCTGCATGGTCCGATTGGGTCGAGTGAGGTATCAAAGTGAAGCATTCGTGAAGGGGCATCCAGTCATGGGTGGGTGTATGTAAAATTAGGATTTTTTCCCGAAACTATAAAAAGCGGAACACGGACTTTACCCCTAAACTAGGGGAAAACACCTATCAACCCTAGCCAAAAGGGCTAATATCGGTCTCCAGGCTTATCGGGGCCTGCCTATCAAGTCAATGGGGTGGCTGCATGTAAAATTAGGATTTGTCCCCGAAAATATAAAAAGCGGAACACGGACTTTACCCCTAAAATAGGGGAAAACCCCTATCAACTCTAGCCAAAAGGGCTAATATCGGTCCCCGTGCTTATCGGGGCCTGCCTATCAAGTCAATGGGGTGGGTGCATGTAAAATTAGGATTTTTTTCCGAAACTATAAAAAGCGGAACACGGACTTTACCCCTACAATAGGGGTCTGTATTATACAATATAAGGGAAAATGCCTGTATGGGGTATGGGGATGGTCAATTTTTTTTGTGGGTGTTACTATGTGTGGTGGGGTCTCGTTTTTCTCGTCTGGCCGAGAAAAATACAATGGGAGGGTTCCCGGAGCGAATCGGTGAAATTTTTGGGAAAAGTCACCGAGGTCTGTATATAGGCCCATAGGCTGGCCATGGGGGGGTATAGGTCCAACCTGGGAAATTGACACACGTTCATTGTGATATGGGTTGCTTGGATTTGTTTTTCACGTCTCGTCATTTAGAACACGATGGGAAGGGTCCCGGAGCGAAACGGTGAAATTTTTGGAAAAAGTCACCGAGGCCTGGGTAGGCCCATAGGCCTATACTGCATGGCTATGGGTGTATAGGTCCATACGGGGTGGACGTTTTGGGATCTAGGTGGGCCACTAATGGTCCGATGGGGTCGAGTGAGGTATCAATGTGAAGCCTATGTGAGGGGGCAACCGATGGGATGGATGTGGGGTAGGAATATCGTCATTCTGCGCATGCGCAATAGACAAAGTGTATGGAAATAGACGTTTTGGGATCTAGGGGAGCCACTAGTGGGCCGATTGGATCGAGTGAGGTATCAATGTGAAGCCTATGTGAGGGGGCATCTGATGGGGTGAGTGCGGGGTTGAAATATCGTCACTCTGCGCATGCGCAGTGGACAAAGGGTATGGAAATAGACGTTTTGGGGTCTAGGTGGGCCACTAGTGGGCCGATGGGATCGAGTGAGGTATCCATGTGAAGCCTATGTGAGGGGGCTAGACTAGGGTGTCGTTTCCATTCTGCTGCGCAGGTCACGCGGGTTGTGACGTCACTTCCGGGTTTCACCTCCAAACCCAGAAGAGTTCCAATTTTCTCTTAGACGTCCGGATGTTCAACCTCCAGGGTTTTTCCCGGCCCGGCCCGCCCCGGCCCCAGCGCGCGCGCGGGGGTGATCTGATGCCGCAGCGCGCGCGTCATCACCGGCTGTGCGTGGGTGAATCCGCAGCGCGCGCGCGCATGAAGACCCTCATACATACCCCAATGCAGGCGCAGACGTGATGTGCCCGGATGATAGACATGGATGTCGCCGAGAAAAACACATACAACACGTCACATACAGTCGCCCCCCTCAAGACCCTCATATATACCCGGATGACCGACGTTACCGAAAAGACACGGACGTTACCGAAAGACACGGACTTTACCGAAAAGACACGGACTTTACCGAAAAGACACGGACGTACTCGAAAAGACACGAAGGTGAACGACATTGTGGAGAAATCCCACAGACAGGTTATTACATGCATTCCTATGATGTTCACAGGTTACGCCCATTCACGAAGGGCCGTCACAGGGCGTAGTAGAAAAAAGCGCATTTCTAACCTTATTGACCTTATGGCGCAAGCGAGTATAACAAGTGCCCATGACTCACACGGTGTATAAAACCCTACCCAACAGGTACACTATAAAGCCACCTCTCTAACCGTTCGCTTTTCATTCCCCACCATGGCAGCGAGCGGAACAGAGCTTGCGTTATTCCAACTGACGTTCGACGTCTACCTCATCGTCAATGACGATTACCTGGAGCTGGTCCAAGACGCACCGCAGAAGGTGAAGATTTTGTTATCGCTATCAGGCTGGACTCTATTGACACGATTGTTACAGGGAAAAGTGCCCGAAAGGGATTTCATGCACGTGGAAGTCGGCGTGCACATACGCACTGCTGGAGAGGATTCCCTTTTTCCCCGGTTGGAACAGAGTGGAGGTACCTATATCACACTCTGTCCACCCTTATGGATGGCACTGAAAGATGTACTCCCCGAGGTGAAAGAAGGGACTGTGGCTACCCGGAGGCTTACACCTGGCTGCACCCTATTGTTGTACCCCAAACGAGTGGACCTCATCGATAGCGGACTTCGGTGTTGGTGTACGCCTGAACCCAAAGCGCACGTCTCTTTGTTACCGGAAGGATGGACTACCTTGAAACGGGTGCTGTTGGGTGACCTGCACGGTGATAGCATTCACCTGTGTGACGACGTCTACATTTTCTGCGGTCCCTTTTTCGCTCGACTCCTCTGTCTGAACGACGGTGGTTTTACCCTGGACCCCGATCTATGGACGGCTTTGGAACAAGTAGTCCCCATTGTCGATAAAGTACTATCTCTATAGGAGCCACATAACCAATCAGAATAGTACGTATCACGGACTACACCCGTAGAGCTACATCTAGGCCCGCATGTGTGACATGGTCTATAAAACACGTCCCTCTGGATCCCACACCTTCATTCTACGGTTGCAGAGCCATGACGGAGATCCAGCCATATGCGACTCGCATTTTACAGCATGCCACCGTGGTTAATTCACTCACGGGTTACCGAGCAGTGGTCCGGTCCATGTTTGCAGATGGCGACGACAACGAGGGGCGACGCCAGATCCTGAACGAGTTCACAGAAGCGGTCCTCGACAGAGTGCACTCGATGGAGAGGTGTGCCATCACTCACCACTACTGGACTATGACAGCCATCCTTGATGCTCGGGCTATGGACCACGAGCGCTCACGCCGGAACCAGCGACGGCTGGTTGGCCTCACAATAGTCTGTGCCCTATTGACCCTGGCGCTGTGGCATTGACAGTGGGACCTCACCATAAATACGAGGGTCAGACAGAGTGTGTGTCATTCACCGTTCGTCATTGGATCAAGCATGTCACCAGTCCTACGAGCCATCCTTCCCCTTACACCCCGGGTGGGGTTACACGTCTATGAAGATAAAGTCACCCTCGTGGAAGACCGTGGAGATGTTTGCTGGTCGCGCGCTGAGACCGTATCGAATACGGTTACGCTACACCGTGACGGCTGGACCAAATTTAAACGGGTGTTGAGCGGCGAGCTCGACGGACACCTCATCCACATAGACAATGCCATCTACGTACACCGTGGACCCTTCTTCCCACGCCTGGGCCGCTACCAAGACCCTACGCGAGGCTTCACCCTAGCCCCCGATCTGTGGACAGCCTTCGAGAAAGTGGTGCCCATCGTGGACCAGCTGTTTACACTGGACGAGCGGTCATCAGACGAGTTGGAGTGGGCTCGTGCCCTGAGAGAAGCGGCGGCAGAACCCAATGGACAAATGTCTAGCCATGAACCAGACGACGATCCCATTGATTACCCGGCTAGACTCGGTCAGCCCAGTGACATGACCACCCGATCCTTTGATCTCACGGGGTTCTCCCTATAAATACGAGAGACAGTCAAATCTGGTACCATTCACGTACTGACCATGACCGAGCATATAATACTGGCGTATCTCAGCTTGACCCCCGAGGTTTTCCTGCACGTGTATGCGGATAAGGTCGATATCATGGAGGAGGTGGGAGACATCTGTGATGCGGACCCTACATAACCGTGCCCGGCCCACATTCGTCTGTCCCGGGAGGGCTGGACCAAATTCAAACGGGTGTTGTCTGGTGAACTGGACGGCGACCTCATCCACTTGTGTCACGATGTGTACATCCGACGCGGCCCTTTCTTTGCTCAATTGGCTCGGCTAGATGGGGGTACAGTGCATTTTACCCTTCACCCTGATCTATGGTTTGCATTGGAAGATGCCGTGGTAGATGTGGATCAAGTGCTTATCAAGCGGTCATCAGACGAGTTGGACTGGTCATTTACCATGGGCACTGTGGAAGCCAACGAAGAAAATCAGAAAGAAACTCCGGCCCAAGATATACCCGTTATAAATAAACGATAGAGCCAGGGTCCATCATCATTTGTCACTATGAAGCGCTGGGAGAAGGTGTTGGATAACTTATACTACAGTTCCGACAGTCCGGCGGCCTATAGTGCATTGTCGGCTCTCTATCGAGCGGCCAAACCCCAGGGGATACAACGTGCCCAAGTCCGAGATTGGTTAAGAAAACAAGACACCAATACCTTACATCGATCTGTCCGTCGCCATTTTTTACGGAACCGGGTCATCGTGGGAGGCATAGATGCCCAGTGGCAAGCGGATTTGGTCGATATGAGCGCCTTTGCCAAACACAACGATGGGAATCGGTATATCTTGACGTGCATCGATATCCTGTCGAAGTATGCGTGGGTGGTACCCATCCGGACGAAAACGGGGGCGAATCTCATAGCGGCGTTCAAAGACATCTTCAAGACCGGGCGCAAACCTTTGTATTTGCAAACCGACGAAGGCACGGAATTCCTCAACAGACCGTTCCAACAGTTTCTGAAAGCCCAGAAGGTGTTTTTCTTCCATACGTACAACGAGACCAAGGCTTCCGTGGTGGAAAGATTCAACAGGACATTCAAAGGCCGTATGTATAAATATTTCACCTATAAGAATACAAGGCGGTACATCGATGTTCTCCCGAAACTTGTGAGTGGTTACAATCGAGCCTATCACCGGAGTATAGAGAGAGCCCCCATTACCGTGACCCAACGCAATGAAGCCCAAGTCCGGCGTGTCTTGTACCCCAGGCAATCGCAGCGAACGACGATGGCGGTGTACAAGGTCGGGGACCCTGTACGGATCAGTAAAGTCAAAGGTCAATTTGAGAAAAGTTACTTGCCCAACTGGAGCGATGAGCACTTCCTGATTAAAGGGCGCCTACCCCAACAGCAAAGAGTCTATGAACTCGAAGATCTTCAAGGGGAACCGTTGCTAGGGACGTTTTACGAGATGGAATTACAGCCTGTCGTAAAAACACAGCAAGACTACTACACGGTGGAGCAGATTTTGAAAACGGAACGTCGACGTGGCAAACTGTTTCATTTCGTCAAATGGCAAGGTTGGCCTAGTTCCTTCAATTCCTGGGTCGCTGCCAACCAGGTGAAACGACTATAAAGCCAGACACCACTACCGTCATCCTTCATTCCACGTTCGACCACGGTGCTATGGACAAGCAGCAGCTGCCTCTGAACACAGCGTATCCCAAAACGCGCAAAGCGCAAGTGGGCTTTGTGGTGATAGTGCTAACCCTGCTGAGTGTGTTGCTACTTAACCAACTGAGAACACCAGCCATCAGTGAAATCAGTCTACAGATAGCACCAGTCAACCCCGTATCGAGCCCAGTCACCACCACACCCCGTGTCGTCAGGAAGCTCCTTCAACACGCCGACAGCATGATCACCCCACCCATTGCCCGAGTCGTGTGGTGTTACGGAGAATGGCAGGAAGCGTATGCAGCAATGCCCCACATCACGTTCGTGGAAGGCCTACCCAACCTGGCCGATTTGGAACCCGACACCTCGGTGGTTCTGGATGATCTCATGGCGGAGACGGATGCGCGGGTCACCGAACTCTTTACCAAAGGCAGCCACCATCGACGGCTCAGCATCATCTACATTGTGCAGAATCTGTTTAGTAAAAACAAAGAACATAGGCACATCAGCTTAAATGCCCATTACCTGGTGGTCTTCAAAAACCCGAGAGATACCATTCAACTGCTGCACCTGGCGAGACAGATGTATCCCGGCCGCACACCTTTTGCGTTGGAAGCCTTTAAAGATGCCATAACCCCTCAGCACGGGTATATGCTCTTCGACCTCAAGCAAGCCACCCCCGACCACCTTCGACTACGGACCGGCATCTTTCCCGGAGAGGCCCACCACGTGTACATGCAAAAATAATGTAAACACACCCACAGTGGCGCCCCCAGCTGGGTGTGTGTTTGATGATGGGGATAATAAAAAGAATGAATACCACAGCATGGTTGACTTTGTCTCTGTTCTCTGAGGTAGATAAAAAGGGCAGAGTTGTGGGTTCTGGCATTAGTTGTACATGATGTCTGCGCGAGTACGGAAGCACGCTCCCACGCTCCGTGTATTGAAGACGGCCCCACCCGAGTTGGTCCGAACCATTGTACGCGGTGCGGACCCTGACCTTGTACGCTGTCTGTGCGAGATCGGGTATAACCTGTTAAAAGGCAACGTTCCACTGACTCCGGCTCAGAAGACCAAGTTGGCCAAGCATAAGACAGGTCTCCGAACCTTAGTCCAGAAGCGGGTCCCTCAAACACAAAAGAAAAAGGTGTTACAGAAAGGCGGCTTTCTCGGGGCCATCTTAGCACCGTTGGCCGCTTCCGTGTTGGGTCCAGTATTGGGTGGACTCTTCGGCCGACAATGAACCACACGAAAAAAATGGTCCTCGTAGAACCACGGTTCCTTCAAAACCTCCAATCACCCTACCCTGTCCCATCTACGGTGAAGACCATAAACACCCTCGATGGAGAGATGCAACAGTACATGACGTTCATGGACCAATAGAAAGCCTTCTCTACCCCACCACCACCACCACCACCACCACCACGTGACACACCGCCGACCTCAGCACCGCTCCAACAGCCGCCATTACCAGGGGTAGCACCCACAGCCCCACAGTGGGTGTAAGACGAAGTGCTGAAGAGTGTACCTGTATCGTTCAAGAAACAAGGGATGAAACAGAATCCTAACATGACTTGGAATGATAAAGGCGAACTACTGGTACAGAATCAGGTGGTTCCCGGCACCCACATGACGGATTTAGTGAATGACCTGATGCGTAAACGCAGGTCGCACACGGATCCTCGAGGATGGGAGGTCTTCGCTCAAGGCTTGAAAGACATGCATGTACCACAGGAAATGGTGGGGAACCCCCACCGCTGGGCCTTTATGCAGCGAACCCAGCAATCGCCGAGTGGCCCACTACCTTCTTGGAAATCCGAATGGGAACCGAAGTCACCCCCCAAAACACCACCACCACAACGGGCACCTTCTTTTCAGACCTTTAAAAAACCATCCTTGATCAGGACACCCCACATCTCCAGAGCCGTGACACGTAGCAAGTCAACGCGACAAACACGACGCCGGACACAACCGCCCAAGGCCTGGAACACCTATTAAAACCAACAACAGCAGCAGGACAGCTCAGTCACCATGTTTTACCTCACCCTACCCAGTAACAGTTCGCTGGATGTGTTTCCTGACAACACCTTGGCCAAGTACGTGACCCAGTTACCGCAACCGTTGCATTTACCTGGGCGCTGGGAATGTGGCCTCGTGGATATCCAATACCCTTACTCGTGGTACAACGTGCGAGCCAATGAAGTGTGGTACGAGGTGACCTACGAAGGAAAAGACACCCGACTCCCCCTCCCCGAAGGCCAATACGATACTCCCAAGGAGTTCATGGGTGGGCTGCCAACACTGTTGCATTTTAAGGCTCTACGGGAGGTCACGAATATTTCAAGACCCATCAAAGCCTATCACTTCAAGAATCACGTGGACTTCGATTACAACGCACACGACGACAAGGCACAGCTTATCGTCACCGCCAACGCGAGTGTCGTACTGAGTCCTATCCTACAGCAAATGCCGGGTTTCGATCTACAGACGTTCGCTGGTCCCACCGCCCACCAAGGCGAGTGAGTGAGTAGGATTTAACGTCGTTTTCAACATTGTTTCAAGGCGAGATCCCAATGGATATGAAGTCGGGTATGTACGGACTCTACGTCTACTCGGACGCGGTGGACAACCACATCTTGGGCGATATCAACACACCTCTGTTACGGGTGGTGCCCATTAAAAAGACGTATGGAGATCAAGTCACCCACAGTTTCACTCACATGCTCTACCTACCCGTACGACAAACCGACATCAATACGATCACGGTGGATATAAGAGATGACACGGGACGACCGGTGGCATTCGAACGCGGGAAAGTGGTGCTGACACTTCATTTTCGATAAGCACGTGCTCCCCACTTTGTATAATGAAGGTGCCTTACGAGTGCGATGCACGCAGCTATATGGACTATTATGCCCAACAGGCCGGCGGTGGCCTTCCGGTATTTAGTGGTGCACGCATGCAACGAGGACATGGACTGGGGAACATACTCGGGAGCATCGTCAAAACATTTCTGCCGTTGGTGACGCGTGGGGTGAAAGCAATCGGCAAACAAGCGGTACGTAGTGGACTGCAAGTCGCCGGTGATGTCTTGGGGGGTACGGCACCCAAAGAAGCCTTGAAGCGGCGGGCCAAAGAAGCAGGAGGCGTCTTAGTGGCCAAAGCACAACGCACCGTAGGGAATAAAAGACCTGCACCACCGAGATCACGCACCAGTCGACGATCGACCCAGCGACGACGCACATCGAAGACCCAGGATATCTTTTCTTAAAACATGTCCTTCATCCACGCAGAGTCCTGTCCCTCCACCAACAGTGAATTTGATTTGTGGACCGTGCCGCCCACACAGACCAGTGCCGAACAAGGATAGCATCTCCCGCTCTCCAGCATCAACGAAACAGGGCCCATCGAGTTCACCATCAGTAATGCGGATACGGCCTATGTGGATTTAGCCAATACATACTTGTATGTGAAAGCCAAGATCGTCAATGGAGATGGCTCCAGAATCGTGGACCAAGCAACGGTGGGCCCGACGAATCTCTGGCTGCACTCGATGTTTCAACAGGTGGATATATTTCTCAGCGACAAACTCTTCAGTGACTCGACCAACACGTACCCCTATCGAGCCTACATCGAGACGCTGTTGTCGCATGGGCGAGAGGCTAAAAAATCTCAACGGACAGCGGCTTTATTCTACCAGGACACAGCCCAGCACATGGGCGTAGAGAACGACAATGTGGGATATAACAAACGGAAGGCTTTGACCGCGAACGGCGTCTCGGTGGATCTCATGGGTCGACTGCACGCAGACATGTTCATGCAAGACCGGTACCTGTTGAACAAGATCCCCATCAAAATCCGACTGATACGGGCGCCTCCGACCTTCGCCTTGATGGCCACTAACGTAGACGGGCATGCAGCTGACTATAAGATTGTCATCCAAGACGCAGTCCTGTATGTCCGAAAAGTGAAACCGAATCCAGCCGTTCAATTGGGACACATCAAAGCCTTGGAAACAAAACCAGCCCAGTACCCTATCCGACGTGTGCAAACCAAAGTGTTCTCTGTGTCTGCTGGAAATATGAGCGCCAACAAAGAAAACCTGTTCCTGGGGGAACTACCCAAGCGATTGATCCTGGCCTGTGTGGAAAATACCAGTTTCAGCGGAGCCTACCCAGAGAACCCGTTTGACTTTAAACATTTCGGCATCAATTTTGTGGCCCTGCATGTGGATGGACAACAGGTCCCAGCCACGGCCTTAACACCGAACTTTGGGCGCGCGAATTTCATTCGAGCCTATCAGAGACTGTTTACAGCCACCGGTCAAATCAACCAGGACGAAGGGAATATGATCAGTCGGGAGGACTACGAGAACGGATACACGTTGTTCTGTTTCGATCTGACCCCCACCTTAGAGAACGACCATCAGCTGGCCCTCGCCAAGCAAGGCAATTTACGGTTGGAAATCCACTTTGCATGAGCCCTCCGGAGCACCGTCAATGTGATCTGCTACGCCGAGTTTGACAACATCATTCAAGTGGACAAAGCGCGCAACGTCCTGTGTGACTTCTCCACCTAACATGGATACAGACCAGATAACCACCGTGCTGGAGAATGACCCAGAGACACGTATGGTGTTTCAAGGGGTGTTCGCCCGAGTATGTATCCTGCTGCTTACGTTCTCAACACGGACCCGATGGATCGGCCCGGTGAACATTGGGTGGGCGTGTACTTGACAGTACAGCAGGGCGAATACTTTGACCCGTACGGCCTGCCACCCCTCCACCCCGATTTAACAGACTTCATGGATCAAGGCACAGAGACGTGGTGTTGGAACAGTCAAACGTTGCAAAGCCTGGCCAGTAGCGTGTGCGGACAATATTGCTTGTTTTACCTGTACCATCGATGCCGGGGAAGACCCTTATCTACCATCGTACAGGTGTTTGACGAGTACCCCAAGGCCGAGGACCGCGATGTACTCGTATATGACTGGGCCGACCATCATTTCAATGTACAAGCCCCGTTCTGGGCTTAAGTTCTTTCAATGTACACAAGCCCGCTGTTCTGGGCTTAAGTTTACAAGCCCCCTGTTCTGGGCTTCAGTTCTTTCAATGTACAAGCCCCCTGTTCTGGGCTTCAGTTTTCACGTCGTTGTTCTCACGTTGTTGTTGTTACTGAATAAAAAACAAAATGAGATCTCACCAAAAAACCCTGTCTTGTGTGTTTTCTATATGAGCATAATGCATGAAACTGGCTTTGAACACCGTATTAGCCAATCAGTGGCCTAGAATTAAGCCAAAGGTAACCCATCCATGTCCAGAAAGCATTACCCGGGTGTACAAGAACCCGGATGTAGGCGCGGACGTAGGCGAAAGCATCCCAGTATCCGGAGGTAGGCGCAGACGTGAGCGAAATTCTAGTACCCGTCCATTGGTTCTTTTATCGATCGCTCATTGGCTCTTTTTCTCGACCGCTGATTGGGCCAAATGGAACTGCCCATCCTTCCCAGGTTAATTTACAATCCCCTTTTGGGGTTCAAGCTCTGTATATCGATGCCGCAACATTGTCTCCGAACCTTGCCGAAAGGGAGACCTTGGACCTTTTGACCTGGATGTGACCTTTGACCTTTTGACCCGACATTCATCCGCGCACTGCCGGTGATGACGCGCGCGCGCGCGTGCGGCCGGAGAACCCGCGCGCGCGCGCTGCGGCCGGGCCGGGCCGGGCCGGGCCGGGCCGGGCCGGGGAAAACCCCGGAGGTCTAAGAGAAAATTGGAACTCTTCTGGGTTTGGAGGTGAAACCCGGAAGTGACGTCACAACCCACGTGGCCTGCGCAGCAGAATGGAAACGACACCCTAGTCTAGCCCCCTCACATAGGCTTCACATTGTTACCTCACTCGATCCAATCGGCCCACTAGTGGCTCCCCTAGATCCCAAAACGTCTATTTCCATACACTTTGTCTATTGCGCATGCGCAGAATGAAGAGATTTCTAACCCACATCCATCCCATCGGTTGCCCCCTCACATAGGCTTCACATTGATACCTCACTCGACCCCATCGGACCATTATTGGCCCACCTAGATCCCAAAACGTCCACCCCGAATGGACCTATACACCCATAGCCATGCAGTATAGGCCTATGGGCCTACCCAGTCCTCGGTGACTTTTTCCAAAAAATTCACCGTTTCGCTCCGGAACCCTTCCCATCGTGTTCTAAATGACGAGACGTGAAACACAAATCCAAGCAACCCATATCACAATGAACGTGTGTGAATTTCCCAGGTTGGACCTATACCCCCCATGGCCAGCCTATGGGCCTATATACAGACCTCGGTGACTTTTCCCAAAAATTTAACCGATTCGCTCCGGGACCCTTCCCATTGTCATTTTCTTGGCGAGACGAGAAAAACGCGACCCCACAAGCCATAGTAAAGCCCACGAAAAAAATTGACCATCCCCATATCCCATACAGGCATAATACAGACCCCTATTGTAGGGGTAAAGTCCGTATTCCGCTTTTTATAGTTTCGGGAAAAAATCCTAATTTTACATGCACCCACCCCATTGACTTGATAGGCAGGTCCCAATAAGCCCGGGGACCGATATTAGCCCTTTTGGCTAAGGTTGATAGGTGTTTTCCGCTATTTTAGGGGTAAAGTCCGTTTTCCGCTTTTTATAGTTTCGGGGACAAATCCTAATTTTACACGCACCCACCCCGTTGACTTGATAGGCAGGTCCCAATAAGCCCGGGGACCGATATTAGCCCTTATGACTAGGGTTGATAGGTGTTTTCCCCTATTTTAAGGTAAAGTCCGTGTTCCGCTTTTTATAGTTTCGGGAAAAAATCCTAATTTTACATGCACCCACCCATGACTGGATGCCCCTTCACGAATGCTTCACTTTGATACCTCACTCGACCCAATCGGACCATGCAGCGTATTTCAAGTCTAGGGACTACTTTTTCTCCGCGGAAGCTTTTTCCCGCGACCGCATCACCACCAGACCGCATAACCGCGGAAGAATAATCTGACTTCCACATTCACCCAGACCGGAAGTGACCTCATACAGTTCACAGGTCACGCACCATTCACCCAGACCGGAAGTGACGTCATACCTGCGCGAAAACACCTGCGCACTCGGCCAAAGGGACGTCGGAATCACGGCTCTATACTACTAGGGTGCAAGTTCGGGAGAAAATCCGGTTTAGGTTCAAGGATTCGATCAATCAGAATCGTATGTAAGACCGCCATGTTTGATCACGTGAGAGAAGGATTCAGGATAATCATTCTATTCCAATCATCATACCAGTGCGAACGTATACTATACAACCAGTATTACTTGAGTAGTATACAAAAAGCATTTAAGGCCAGATTTTGCCGGGGGAGGTGACTCTTGGGGAGGTCACGGAGAGTTCCGCCAGGGGCGCCACCAGCTCAAGAGACCAAAAACTACCTCCAACACAAGAGAGCTCTCCGCAAAGTTCACTATAATTCCGGCAACCTTTGACCTCGAATTCTTCCGCGGTGATGCGGTCTGGCGTTGATGCGGTCTGCTTCCGCGGACAGAAAGTAATCCTCAAACTTCAAATACGCCGCATAGACCGATTGGGCCGAGTGAGGTGTCCCCGTTCCTCCAGAGCTATCCAGTCATGGGTACACAAAAATAAATAAATAAATAGGGGCCTGTATTATACAACATACGGGAAAATGCCTATATGGGGTATGGTGGGTGGTCATTTTTTTTTATTTTACTATGGGTTGTTTGGTCTTGTTTTTCACGTCTCGCCACGAAAACCACGATGGGAAGGGTCTCGGAGGTAAGCGGTGAAACTTTTTGAAAAGTACCGGGTAGGTCTGTATATAGGCCCATACTGGCTATGAGGGACAGGTCCATACTGGGAAATTCACACATGTTCATTGCGATATGGTTTGTTTGGTCTTGTTTTTCACGTATCACCATGTAGAACACGATGGGAGGGGTCTCGAAGTTAAGCGGTGATATTTTACGAAAAGTACCGGGTAGGTCTGTATATAGGCCCATATAGGCCCATAATGGCTATGGGGGACAGGTTCATACTGGGAAATTCACACACGTTCATTGCGATATGGGTTGTTTGGTCTTGTTTTTCACGTCTCACCATGTAGAACACGATGGGAGGAGTCCCGAGGTTAAGCGGTGAATTTTTTGAAAAGTACCGGGCAGATCTGCATATAGGCCTATACTTCGTCATCGGTGACGTCATCAGTACGAGTAGTAGTGAAAGTAGGCATTTTGGGAAGTGAAGGAAGCCATTTGGTGTAGAGAACAACTATTGGTCCGAAAGTGTCGTGTGGGGTGTCATCTTGTAACTCTCGTGGTGCAGACCACGATTTGAGCGATGTTCGCGTTATCTGTGACGTCATCGGTAACGTCATCAGTAGGAGTAGTAGCCAAAGTGGGCATTTTGGGGGGTGCGTGGGGTGTGTTTGGGGTAGAGATGGACCATCCTTGGTCCGAATGCGTCGTGTGGGGTGTCATTTTGTAGCTCTCGGGGTGTAGACCACGATTTGAGGGATGTCCACAGCATCTGTGACGTCATTGGTGACGTCATCAGTACGAGTAGTAGCGAAAGTGGGCATTTTGGGGAAGTGAAGGAAGGTATTTGGGGTAGAGATGGATCACTATTGGTCCGAATGCGTCGTGTGGGATGTCATCTTGTAGTTCTCGTGGTGCAGACCCCTATTTGAGGAATGTTCACGTCATCTGTGACGTCATTGGTGACGTCATAAGTAGGAATAGTGGCGAAAGCGGGCATTTTGGGGAAGTGAAGGAAGGTATTTGGTGTAGAAATGGCCCATCCTTGGTCCGAATGTATCGTGTGGGGTGTCATCTTGTAGTTCTCTGCATGTAGACGCATCTACACACTTGGAGGTCGCATCCTGCATGAATACTAGATATGATTTGATACTGTGAACTATAACTGTAAAAGTTCAGGATGGTCGAGTGGTCTAAGGCGCCAGTCTCAAGTGCTGTTCTGCACATGCAGGGCGTGCGTTCGAATCCTACTCCTGACACATGAGGTGTTTACTTGATACTTCTGATACAATAGTTAAAAACTATAACTGTAAAGTCAGGATGGCCGAGTGGTCTAAGGCGCCAGTCCTAAATGCTGGTCTGCGCAACGCAGGGCGTGGGTTCGAATCCTACTCTTGACATGAGTTTTTTGTATATACACAATTTGTATTATACCATATCTGTCTTGAATGTGCTGTGTGTTATGTGTTATACCATATTTGTCCTGTGTTATACATCTGTCCTGTATTATACCAAATCTGACCTGTATTGTACCATATTTTTCCTGTATTATACCATATCTGTCCTGAATGTGCTGTATTATACCATATCTGTGCTGTATTATACCAAATCTGTGCTGTATTATACCATATCTCTCCTGTATTGTATTATACAATATTTGCCCTCTATTATACCATATCTGTGCTGTATTATACCATATCTTTGCTGTATTATACAATATTTGTGCTGTATTTTACTATATCTGTCCTGTATTGTAACATATATGTCCTGTACTATACAATATATGTTCTGTACTATACAATATATGTTCTGTATTATACCATATCTGTCCTGTATTATACCTTATCTGTGCTGAATTGTACCATAACTGTCCTGTATTTTACCATATCTGTCCAGTATTATACCGAATCTCTGCTGTATTATACCATATCTGTCCTGTAGTATACCATATCTGTCCTGTATTCAACGCTTAGCTTAACGCTTCAACGCCCTGGTGAATTCGGCCAAAAACTCTGATTTTCATGGAATTGACACTAATTCATCGAAATGCGGTGACACCCGTCGTTACTTCCGTCTCAACGCCTGAACGCCATGATATAGACCGCAGAGAGAACAACAACAAGAACAAGGATGACAATCCAATCATTTTAATGTCCCTCCAGTACGTCATACCCACGCTGGGGGAGTCGCGTTATGTATGTTTACAATTCTCGTAGGCTCTTGCCCAATCAGAAGCTTACGACGGTGAGTGAGTGAGTGAGTGAGTGAGTGAGTGAAGGAGTGAGTGAGTGATTGCCCAACGCCCGTGAGGCGTGCCCAACGCCGAGTGAGTGAGTGAGTGAGGGAGAGTGAATGAGTGAGTGAGTGAGGCGTCCCCAATGCCCGTCTTAAAGCATGGACGCACTAACGATGATGAGTGAGTGAGTGAGAGTGAGTGAGTGAGTGAGTGGTCATATTATGTCATTTTGGAGTAGTAGCCAAAGTGGCCATTTTGGGGGTGCGAAGGAAGGCGTTTGGAGTAGAAAAGGACCATCCTTGGTCCGAATGCGCTGTGTGAGGTGTCAAAGCAAAGCAGTTTACAATTCACTTATGCTATTGTCCGTGTATTCAAAAGTTCATTGTTCTGATCTCAGAATGATGAGGGACACGAGTTAATGCCTATATGTACAGACACCACCACACACCACTATTACCACCACCACACACCAGTTCTACCACCACTACACACCAGTTCTACCACTACCACACACCACTATCACCTACACTGGTGGTGGTGGTAGCTCCCGTGACCGCTTCTCTCTTGCAGGAAACAAGCCTATGTTTATGTATACTATGATTGTCTTTTTGAATTTGGTGCTAATACTGTTATATGGAAAATGGAATAGGTCTTTGGATTATGGACGTGGATATTCTCTAATGGACGACGGCTGGATTATGAATGACGGACTAGACGCTTGTAATTCTTGGATGGGAGCTCTCGCAGTTCTTGGATGGGAGCTCTTGGAGCTCGGAGCGCGTACCCGTGCTGCACACTTCCGGTTCCGGTCACGTGACCGTAAGTGACCTTTGACCCCTGCGCATCATTAGTGAGTGAGTGTGAGTGAATGAGTGAGTGAGTGAGCCGTGCACAACACCCTTGAGGCGTCCCCAACTCCCGTCTTAACGCATGGACGCACTTACGACGGGAGTGAGTGAGTGAGTGAGTGAGTGAGTGAGTGAGTCAGTCAGTCAGTGAGTCAGTCAGTGAGTCAGTCAGTCAGCCAGTCAGTCAGCCAGTCAGTCAGCCAGCCAGCCAGCCAGCCAGCCAGCCAGCCAGTCAGTCAGTCAGTCTTCCGGTTCCGGTCACGTGACAGTAAACATGGAAAAACTCGAATGTAAGATGACCCGGATGTAAAATCCCAGTCTCCACGGAAGTGACCTTCGACCCTGCGCTGCTCGGAAGTGACGTCATCGTACGCAGGCGCACACACACACACGCATACCTGGTGCACCCTGTACCCTATGGCCCGTAGGGCATAGGGTACACCAGGGTGTGGGTGCACCAGGTATGTGTGTGTGTGTGCGACTGCGTAAGATGACGTCGCTTCCACGTAGCGCAGGGTCGAAGGTCACTTCCGTGGGTACTGTGGTTTTACATCCGCGTCCTCATCTTACAACCGGGTTTTCCCATGTTTACTGTCACGTGACCGGAACCGGAAAACTCACTCACTCACCCACTCACTCACTCTCGTAAGTGCGTCCATGCGTTAAGGCGGACGTTGGGGATGCATCAAGAGAGTTGTGCACGCCTCACTCACTCACACATTCACTCACTCACACTTACTCACTAATGATGCGCAGGGGTCAAAGGTCACTTCCGGTCACGTGACCGGAACAGAAAGTGTGCACAACGGGTACGCACTCCGAGCTCCAATTCAAGAGCTCCGTCACACGGGAGCTACACCACCACCACCACCGGGCGTGACGGGCGTCAACGCCCGGTGGTGGTGGTGGTGTGTGGTGGTGTGTGGTGGTAATAGAGGTGTGTGATGTGGTGGTGGTGGTGGGTGGTAGTGGTGGGGTGTGATGCTAGCGATGTGTGTGGTGGTGGTGGTGGTGTGTGGTGGTGGTGGTGTGTGGTGGTGGTGGGGTGTGGTGGTGGTGGTGTGGTGGTGGTGGTGTGTGGTGGTGGTGGTGTGATGGTGGTGGTGGTGGTGTGTGGTGGTGGTGTGATGACGGTGGTGGTGGTGGTGATGGTGTGTGGTGGTGGTGGTGGTGGTGGTGAGTGGTAGCGGCAGTACTGGTGTGTAGTGGTGGTAAAACTGGTGTGTGGTGGTGGTAATTGTGGTGTGTGGTGGTGTCTGTACACATAGGCATTAACTCGTGTCCCTCATCATTCTGAGATCAGAACAATGAACTTCGGAATACACGGGCAATAGCATAAGTGAATTGTAAACTTCTTTGCTTTGACACCTCACACGACGCATTCGGACCAAGGATGGTCCATTTCTACCCCAAACACCTTCCTTCACACCCCCAAAATGGCCACTTTGGCTACTACTCCTAAACGACCTAATATGACCACTCACAAACTCAATCACTCACCATCGTTAGTGCGTCCATGCGTTAAGACGGGCGTTGGGCACGCCTCACGCACTCACTCACTCACTCACTCACTCCCTCAGTCACTCACTCACTCACTCGGCGTTGGGCACGTCTCACGGGCGTTGGGCACTCACTCACTCGCTCACTCACTGTCGTAGGCTTCTGATTGGACAAGAGCCTACGAGAATTGTAAACATAAATAACGCGACTCCCCCAGCGTGGGTTCGATGTAATGGAGGGATATTAAAATGATTGGATTGTCATCCTTGTTGTTGTTATTGTTCTCTCTGTCCGGTCTGTATCATGGCGTTAAGGCGTTGAGACGGAAGTAACGACGGGCGTCACTGCATTTCGATGAGTTAGTGTCAATTCCATGAAAATCAGAGCTTTTGGGCTAATTCACCAAGGCGTTGAAGCTTTAAGCTAAGCGCTGAATGGTATAATACAGGACAGATATGGTATAATACAGCACAGATTCGGTATAATACTGGACAGATATGGTAAAATACAGGACAGATATGGTATAATACAGCACAGATATGTTATAATACAGCACAGATATGGTATAATACAGAACATATCTTGTATAGTACAGAACATATATTGTATAGTAGAGGACATATATGTTACAATACAGGACAGATATAGTATAATACAGCACAGATATTTTATAACACAGCACAGATATGGTATAATAGAGGGCAAATATTGTATAATACAGGACATATATGGTACAATACAGGAGAGATATGGTATAATACAGCACAGATTTGGTATAATACAGCACAGATATCGTATAATACAGCACATTCAGGACAGTTATGGTATAATACAGGACAAATATGGTACAATACCGGTCAGATTTGGTATAATACAGGACAGATGTTGTATAACACAGGACAAATATGGTATAGCACAGCACATTCAAGACAGATATGGTATAATACAAAAGGTGTATATACAAAAAACTCATGTCAAGAGTAGGATTCGAACCCACGCCCTGCGTTGCGCAGACCAGCATTTAGGACTGGCGCCTTAGACCACTCGGCCATCCTGACTTTACATTTATAGTTTTATAGTTTTAACTATTGTATCAGAAGTATCAAGTAAACACCTCATGTGTCACGAGTAGGATTCGAACACACGCTCTGCATATGCAGACCAGCACTTGAGACTGCCGCCTTAGACCACTCGACCATCCTGAACTATACAGTTATGGTTCACAGTATCAAGTCATATGCAGTATTCATGCACGATGCGACCACCAAGTGTGTAGATGCGTCTACATGCAGAGAACTACAAGATGACACCCCACAAGATACATTCGCACCAAGGATGGTCCATTTCTACACCAAATACCTTCCTTCACTTTCCCGAAATGCCAGCTTTCCCTACTACTCCTACGGATGACGTCACCAATGACGTGAACATTCCTCAAATAGGGGTCTGCACCACGAGAACTACAAGATGACACCCCACACAACACATTCGGATCAATAGTGGTCCATCTCTACACCAAATACCTTCCTCCACTTTCCCAAAATGCCCACTTTCGCTACTACTCGTACTGATGACGTCACCAATGACGTCGCAGATGCTGTGGACATCCCTCAAATCGTGGTCTACACCCCGAGAGCTACAAAATTACACCCAACACGACACATTCGGACCAAGGATGTTCCATCTCTACCCCAAACACACCCCCACGTACCCCCCAAAATGCCCAGTTTGGCTACTACTCTTACTGATGACGTTACCGATTATGTCACAGATGACGCAAACATCCCTCAAATCGTGTTTTGCATCACGAGAACTACAAGATGACACCCCACACGACACATTCGGACCAATAGTGGTCCATCTCTACACCAACTATCTTCCTTCACTTCCCAAAATGCCCACTTTCGCTACTACTCGTACTGATGATGTCACCGATGACGTCACAGATGACATGGACATCCCTCAAATCGGGGTCTACACCCCGAGAGCTACAAGATGACACCCCACACGACGCAATCGGATCATGGATGGTCCATTTCTACCCTAAATACCTTCTTTCATTTCCTCAAAATGCTCACTTTCGCTACTACTCCTACTGATGATGTCACCCGTCACGTCACAGGTAACGTGGACATCCCTGCAAGTCGTGATCTACACCCCGAGGGCTACAAAATAACACTTCCCTCGACACATTCGGACCAATAGTGGTCCATCATTACCCCAAACACACCTCCACGCAACCCCAAAATGACCACTTTCGCTACTACTCGTACTGATGACGTCACCGATGATGTCACAGATGACATGGAAATCCCTCAAATCGGGGTCTACACCCCGAGAGCTACAAGATGACACCCACACGACGCAGTCGTACCAAGGATGGTCCATTTCTGCCCCAAATACCTTCCTTCACTCCCCAAAATGCCCACTTTCGCTACTACTCCTACTGATGATGTCACCCGTGACGTCACAGGTAACGTGGACATCCCTGCAAGTCGTGATCTACACCCCGAGAGCTACAAAATAACACTTCCCTCGACACATTCGGTCCAATAATGGTCCAGCTCTACCCCAAACACACCTCCACGCAACCCCAAAATGGCCACTTTATTTAATACACCCAACTGCTCATGCGCAGATTGACGCGACTTGCAATAAAAAAACACGCCATTCTGACTACCCTACAGAAGCTTCACTTTGAGACCTCCCACGACACATTTGGACCAATAGTGGTCAATTTCTACCCCAAACACACCCTCGCGTACACCAAAATGCCTGCTTTCTATACTACAGTCGGGTGCTCCTCCACGAGAGCTTCAAAATAAGACCTCACACGGCACCATGGGACCACCAGGGGCTCACCTAGACCCAAAACGCCCACCCAGTATGGACCTATGCACTGAGCCAGTAGGCCTATGGGCCAACTATATAGTACCTGGACTTTTCAAAAAAGTTTCACCGCTTAACTTCGAGACCCCTCCCATCGTGCTCTGCATGGTGAGACGTGAAGACCAAACAACCCATATCACAATGAACATGTGTGAATTTCCCAGTATGGACCTATCCCCCATAGCCAGTATGGGCCTATATGTGCCTATATACAGACCTACCCGGTACTTTTCGAAAAATTTCACCGCTTAACTTCGAGACCCCTCCCATCGTGTTCTACATGGTGAGGTGTGAAAAACAAGACCAAACAACCAATGTCGCAATGAGCATGTGTGAATTTTCCAATATGGACCTGTCCCCCATAGCCAGTATGGGCCTATATACAGACCTACCGAGTACTTTTCAAAACATTTCACCGCTTACCTCCGAGACCCTTCCTATTGTGTTTTTCGTGGCGAGACGTGAAAAACAAGACCAAACGACCCATAGTAAAATCCCCCCCCCGCCCCCGCCCCCGCCCCCCCCCCCCCAACCACAAAATGACCACCCACCATACCCCATATAGGCATTTTCCCGTATATTGTATAATACAGGCCCCTATTGTAGGAGTAGAGTCCGTGTTCCGCTTTTTATTTATTTATTTATTTATTGATTTTATTTATTTTTTTATATCTACTGGATAGCCCTGGAGGAACGGGGACACCTCATTCGACCCAATCGGTCCATGCAGTGTATTTGAAGTCTGGGGACTACTTTCTGTCTGCGGAAGCAGACCGCATCACCACCAGATCGCATCACCGTGGAAAAATTCGAGGTCAATGGTTGCCGGAACTATAGTGAACTTTGCGGGCAACCTGTAACCATCTCGGTCATCTATACGCGGTAAGACTGATGGATGGTGAAGTGTACGCAAATGCTCTCTTGTGTTGGAGGTAGTTTTTGGTCTCTTGGACTGGTGACCCCGTGACCTTCCCAAGAGTTACCTCCCCCGGCAAAACCTGGGTTTAAATGCTCTTTGTACTTTGAGAGGATAGCAATAACGGGGAGTAACTCAATTTCGATTTTGAAGATTACCACGTGCACGTGCGAGTTAGCTTTATCTTAAGGCAAATGCAATTAATTAAACACACAAGTGGCGTAGAATTGACATCATTTCGTATCAAGTAAGCTTATATAGTCAACAGTGGAGAATTTGACAAAGCTCCAACAATTTTATACTTTTCAATATGAACATAGAAAGAAAGAAAACTACTTCTAAAATAGCAAGCATCACAGAGAAAAGTCAATATTGTTTTCGTTTTGGAGTTGACAGGTTGCTTTGAAAATTTCGTTATGGATATAATAATTGCTCACACCATGACAATGAAACATGCTGTTGTAAAACTTTCACGTAGTCTCTTTCTCATCGCTGGAATGTAGTCTTGCTTCGCGACTCTCTGCGGACGAGGTTCTATATAATTATCAAATCCTCGTAATAGCTTGTCTATCCATATGATCTTTTCACTACTTTCATCATAAATGAATGACGTGAGTTTCTTAACATCTTGAATATAGGACTTTAGTTTTTTATCATCATCGAATTCAGACTTCATTCCTATCTGCTTTAGATTACATTTGCGTACACTTCGCCATCTTATAGATGACAGAGATGGTTACAGGCTGCTTGAGACTACTAATCTACCACATACGATACTTGTTTCTGCCCTACAGTTAACGTCTAATGTGTTTTATCACTATGTACTGATTTCAAATGTCTTTACGTATTATAAGGACTGGTACTTACTCTTTTGGCGCATACGTAACATCCATAAGCCATGGTTTACAGAGACATCTAACTCTGTGGAAGGATACTGAGAGACGAAAATTGTAGTGATACTTAATTTCGAATGATTATATATTAATTAATGAATTAGCTCAAATGTACCACGTTGACATTCGCTAATAAAACAATTGACATTAAAGCTCCGTTTTTGTTTCTTTGATGCGTTTCATCATTTTAAAGAACAGGTTCAGAGGTTCTCTGTAGTCAATTGTGTAAGTTTAGTCTTCTAACCTAAACTTTTTCAGAGATATGGAGACTTTTCCAAAAAGCAGTGGAGTAAGGCTATTTAAAGACCGATTGGCCTTTGACTTAATTAATTGCCGGAGATCAATTGGCCTTTGACCTTTTTTGACGTCACATCCGGTTTACCATTATGGAGGGCACTTCCGAGTGCGATCGCGGGTGTCTGAAAGCTTAGACTTGAAAACAATCCGGAAAACGGACTTTATATGAACCCATGGAAATTGTTCTTGTGAAGCAAACAATAGGGAGTGGGTATTTGGTCTCACGCTGGTTGATTTCGTCAGTGAAATGCGCACTCGGCAGGAAGGCTTGGGTTGACGTTTTGGGCGATAAGTTAGCCATCCGTGGTCAGATAGGCCGTGCTAGGTATCTTGAAGCTTTCGTTGGTTAGAGTCACCCTGGGCCTGTTTTTGCCTAGACTCGTACCCAGCTCCAATTCGCTATCGCTCTATGGAGACTAGTTATCGACAGGCATTTTAAATCAGCACGGCACAGTGATTGGCCCATGGTATTCTCCGCAAAATGGTACATCTTCAGAAAATTTATGACCTATCCCAAAGTTCACAAGATCATTATTGATTAGCATCATCAGATAAACAAGAATAGTACGATCAGACAACATGCAGGCGAAAATACGGTATAATTGACGTAATTCGTTGTTTTCCGCGTTTCAGTGGTTGGTCTTCAGTGCAGAATATAGGTGAACTAAATTTATAATGTCTGCTGCTTCAAACGAGCAGGCCTACAAGTTCAACGTTCAGTTGTATATTTTTAACAACAAAACTTGCATAATGTTAGCAACAAAGTACATATCATAGAGCTTGTGAACAGTAATAAGAACAAAAATGCTGCAAATGCCCATGTACATGTCACGCTAAGAACCTTGTGGTAGGTCATAAATTTTCCGAAGATGTACTGTCTTGCGGTAGTCGTAGAAGCGAGGGCTTTATTTAGGAAACATACCATAATCGCTCATCGCTCATCAAATCTTACCAAGGATCTATATAATACTTGGTGGATTGGTGGCCGTAGCGCTCAAGGCCCTTTATCGCACCATAGGCGAGTATTGGTCACTAGATACACAACAACACATATTGACATTGGTCTATTTACCGGTCTAGATTTAGACCGGTAATTCAGCCAATCAGAAAATACAAAATGCCTGTCGCTGACTAGACCCCAACGGTGCGTGTGAGTTGAGGGCTAGGTACGAGTCTAGTTTTTACCAGGAAGCATATCGATCTGCGCATGCGCAACCAAAAAAAAGTAATTGGAGTAATTGTGCGCAAACTTTTGTGGAGCAAAATATGGAGTGTGGAGATGCGATCTATCAGGTTTAGGTTATGGAGGACCACTGGAGGGATCTCGGCGATTTTGGTTGATTTTTGCCGGAAGTCATTGTGCGCATGCGCATTGTACTCAATGCCTTAACGCAAGCAGACGAGGGATCGAGAGAGATCAACAATATCACGGATTGCGTATTACGCATTTCATTATTCTTCTATCACGTAACGCCAAAACTGGGAGAGTTACGTTGGGTGTGTTACAATCCACATCTCCATGCTCTTGTCCATGTATCAGACGCATCGTCGTCAATATTCGCTCTTGTCCAGTGAGGAGCTGCCATTTGAGAAACTGTCCTTGTGTTGTGGCAATCTTCGGCCATGTTCGTTCTTTGCCCGTTAGACGCATCATTTGTCGTCCCTTCGTTTTGGTCCATCCCTATGCGTCTTGGGGCAGTTCAGGATACTGCAACGGCAACAATCCTGTTACAGCTGCTATCGCATTTTGACCGCATTGTTCAGAGCCTCTGTGGGTGATAACAAAATGTCCTCTTCCAAGTGACGTTTGGTTTTCGTGATGGGGCGATGCGTGGGGTTACTCTCCATTTAAAGCGGTAGCAGGCTATACTCTTCTCAGATCGACCGGCTTTTTTTCCTGACGAGGGAACATGGTGGTGCACGCCTACTGCAACTTAAAATGTCCGGTGTTTTCGATCGCAGCAGCGTGATAATATTATTAGGCACTGTTGCAATACCACCCCCCCAAGAGGTGGGTTCCTCTTCTTTGAGACCAGTTTTCCACATCAGCGAACGAACTCTCCGTATCAGCGGGTAGACTCCTAGCAGTCTGCGTCAGTATCTGCGCCTGCTTCGGCTTCTGGCGCCTCGAGTGTCTTCGAGAAAATGTATGTTCTGGTGTCGCATCGTATCGTAGTGTCTGTTAAATGTTCGTCCATACTCAAGGCACCGATAAGCCATGTTAACGATTGGACGTCGACTGTGCTCGTCTTCCAGGTAGGGCTGCTTTCATGGACGTTACGCAGAGACGCCCCCACATCTGTCTTAGCACCTCAACGCCCCAAGGCATTACAACAGGCGTACACCATCATGCCCCCCCCCCCCGCCCCATGTCAGGAAAATACCCATGTCGATGTATGAACAGCATAGACTACTGTCGAACAGTACCACAGTTTATCTTATAAGGCTTTCTATGGGAAGTTGGAGGTATTGTTAATTATAATTATTAGTTTCTCCTGCATCGTGACTTGGACTTGGGACCACATCGACTGTAATAATAGATTTGCACACACTAGGATGAAAGTAACTCCAAAAATGAAAGTCATTTTGTTACTTTAGTCCCAGTTTATGTACAACTAAACTGTGGGAATAATATATAGTAGGTTTGTATGATCGCATTTGTCTTATTCTGTGAGAAGAGTTCCATCTATGCGCATCACTTCGGCTTTAACGTATAGTTTATACAACGTCTGAGATGCGGTCTAACCTACATGTAATACATTCGCCCTATCGCCGTTTGTTTTGGAGAAATACAAGATCCAATCCCGTAATTCAATATTTAGCCGTCGTCCGTTAAAGAAAAATCGCGTCCATAATTCAAAGACCTAAATCGCATAACAGGATTAGCACTAAATTTAAAAAAAATATAAGTAGTAGATAATGCGTATCACAGTTATCGCACAAGCCTCCCAAATGCACATTGCCTCCTCTGCCTCCCAAATCCACCGAGCGCTGTCATACGTCATTAACAATTTCTATTAGTATAAATTATTGCGTCTGGATATTAATAAATTATATATGTTATAACCTATCCTAAATATAGTATAGATTTACATATGATATTATAAATAAATTCTCCGAATTTATACGTTAATTATTAATAACGATTAAATAACCTATATTTTAGGTTTCATACCGCTTTTACAAAAAAGGTGTTATTTCGATAAAAATATATGTAGTACGGGTTCATAGCAATAAATTCTCCGAATCTGTACGTTAAGCGTTCATATATATTGTAGATCCTATTAATTTTTACAAATTGCAATTAATGCTCGGTGACACGCGACTACTAATTACGGGTATATATATTTAACCTCGCTATATAGATAGGAGACGGGCATGGTACATAATTGTATTGATTTTAGCCCCTGTCAATGTGAAGGGGGTGTATAGCGGTAACAGGTGTGATCGAATAAACAGAAATCACTCGGTCTGAATATAACCAGGCGTTTCAATCATTATTTGAGAACCGTTTGTCGAAATATATTTACCTCTAATAGGATTCAATTTATATCTTACTTCGGAATGGCGAATTTACTGAAAAATACCATCGAACCTAAAGAATCGTCCGTAAGTATAATAATTTTATTACTACCTACTCACTTATAACACCGATATGTTTTTATCATACGCTGTACATAGCGAACGACGTTGTAAATGATCGATTATAAATGATTTGAATACAAGGGCTACTCACTTTTAACATCTCGATTGTATATTTTTTATAGGCTAACAACTCTACGTGGGCCGGATTCGTACGAGAAAATGCGGACATTTTAGGTAGTTCCGGTTGGCCTAGTTTGGAGACTGTATTCGCCGTAGATGGGGTCGTTGAAACACGGCCCGTTTATAATGACGATGATTGGAATCTGAATATAAGAAGTCCGACGACCATTCTCCTAAATGATTCCCCTTCACTTCCGGAGATTAAAACACGTAAATGTGTGGACGAATTATCCCGTTTATTCTCGCCCAGAGTTTGCAAAAACTGTAATCAGTCATTAGACGTCGAAGTTTGCGGAAAATGTCGCGTTAGTTTATGCCGAGATTGCGCGTGTTTCGCTCGACAGGTGTCATTCGGGGTTTTTATGTGTCCGAGCTGTTGTAGTTGTGAGTTTTGTCGCTATTGGCGAATGAAGCAATCGAAATAATCAAAACCTGTGATAACGATAAACAGCTACTACACGTATTTGTTATCATTGGATACTCGTTGTAACCGACTATCGTTCATATAAAGTCATATCGAAACGACTCTGGACGGGGGCTGAAAGAAAGAAGAACACAACTTCGGTTGTTCAAGTTCAAAGTATATATTTATTTATACAAATTAATTTAGTAATGACCGTTACAAACCGAAAATACAACTGAGCTAGCCTAGTACACAAACGCCGATTACATTTCCATAACCTGTGAAAGAGCTGAGGGTATATCGATAACGAATGCAACGGTACGCCCTGGTGGCGAAATCAACTAATCAGGAGGTTTGATCGGTTGTCTTGTGTACTCGCGCGGTAAAAGTCTGTTTATTAAGAATTTACGCATCTCAGCGACAGATTCTTCCGACTCACTCACTCACTCACTCACTCACTGTCCCCAAAAGTTCATGAAAAGTTCATGAAAAGTTCTTAAAAGTCCAGGAAAGTCCAAGAAAAGTCCCTCACTCACTCACTCACTCACTGTCCGCAAAAGTTCATGAAAAGTTCTTAAAAGTCCAGGAAAGCCCAAGAAAAGTCACTCACTCACTCACTCACTCACTCACTCACTCACTCACTGTCCCCAAAAGTTCATGAAAAGTTCATGAAAAGTTCTTAAAAGTCCAGGAAAGCCCAAGAAAAGTCCCTCACTCACTCACTCACTCACTCACTCACTCACTGTCCCCAAAAGGTCATGAAAAGTTCTTAAAAGTCCAAGCAAAGTCCCTCACTCACTCACTCACTCACTCACTCACTCACTCACCGTCCCCAAAAGTTCATGAAAAGTTCTTAAAAGTCCAGGAAAGCCCAAGAAAAGTCCCTCACTCACTCACTCACTCACTCACTCACTGTCCCCAAAAGTTCATGAAAAGTCCTATATGTACAGACACCACCACCACCGGGATAGGACTCAAAAGGTCACGAAAGTTCATATAAAGTCCTATATGTACAGACACCACCACCACCACCACCACCGCCGAGCGACTTGTGACGTCATCTGTCGTGTTGACCACTCGTGGCCCTGGTGACAGAAACTGGAACTAGTGCGAGATAACTCCGGGCTGACCCGACAGTGATCTTTGTCACACCATTATTAATATCCGATATTGTAAAAGGTTATCTTTGAGCATATTGACACCAGGGGCGCACGTGACAGTAAACATGGAAAAACCCGGATGTAAGATGAGGACCCGGATGTAAGATGAGGACCCGGATGTAAAACTACAGTACCCAGGGAAGTGACCTTTGACCCTACGCTAGTCGCGTCTGGGTACGTTATTTGATTGTCCATACAACTCATTATGTTACTTTTATACGAAACTTTCTAGGTTGTTATATGTTTAGATGTTATAACGTACCCAGACCCCGTTCGGTGACGCGACTAGCGTAGGGTCAAAGGTCACTTCCCTGGGTACTGTAGTTTTACATCCGGGTCCTCATCTTACATCCGGGTCCTCATCTTACATCCGGGTTTTTCCATGCTGTCACGTGCGCCCCTGGTGTCAATATGCTCAAAGATAACCTTTTACAATATCGGATATTAATAATGGTGTAACAAAGATCACTGTCGGGTCAGCCCGGAGTTATCTCGCACTAGTTCCAGTTTTTGTCACCAGGGCCACGAGTGGTCAACACGACAGATGACGTCACAAGTCGCTCGTGGTGTGGTGGTGGTGGTGGTGGTGGTGTCTGTACATATAGGACTTTATATGAACTTTCGTGACCTTTTGAGTCCTATCCCGGTGGTGGTGGTGTCTGTACATATAGGACTTTTCATGAACTTTTGGGGACAGTGAGTGAGTGAGTGAGTGAGGGACTTTTCTTGGGCTTTCCTGGACTTTTAAGAACTTTTCATGAACTTTTGGGGACGGTGAGTGAGTGAGTGAGTGAGTGAGTGAGTGAGGGACTTTGCTTGGACTTTTAAGAACTTTTCATGACCTTTTGGGGACAGTGAGTGAGTGAGTGAGTGAGTGAGTGAGTGAGGGACTTTTCTTGGGCTTTCCTGGACTTTTAAGAACTTTTCATGAACTTTTCATGAACTTTTGGGGACAGTGAGTGAGTGAGTGAGTGGGTGAGTGAGTGAGTGAGTGACTTTTCTTGGGCTTTCCTGGACTTTTAAGAACTTTTCATGAACTTTTGCGGACAGTGAGTGAGTGAGTGAGTGAGGGACTTTTCTTGGACTTTCCTGGACTTTTAAGAACTTTTCATGAACTTTTCATGAACTTTTGGGGACAGTGAGTGAGTGAGTGAGTGAGTGAGTCGGAAGAATCTGTCGCTGAGATGCGTAAATTCTTAATAAACAGACTTTTACCGCGCACTGAGTACACAAGACAACCGATCAAACCTCTTGATTAGTTGATTTCGCCACCAGGGCGTACCGTTGCATTCGTTATCGATATATCCTCAGCTCTTTCCCAGGGTTATGGAAATGTAATCGGCGTTTGTGTACTAGGCTAGCTCAGTTGTATTTTCGGTTTGTAACGGTCATTACTAAATTAATTTGTATAAATAAATATATACTTTGAACTTTAACAACCGAAGTTGTGTTCTTCTTTCTTTCAGCCCCCGTCCAGAGTCGTTTCGATATGACTTTATATGAACGATAGTCGGTTACAACGAGTATCCAATGATAACAAATACGTGTAGTAGCTGTTTATCGTTATCACAGGTTTTGATTATTTCGATTGCTTCATTCGCCAATAGCGACAAAACTCACAACTACAACAGCTCGGACACATAAAAACCCCGAATGACACCTGTCGAGCGAAACACGCGCAATCTCGGCATAAACTAACGCGACATTTTCCGCAAACTTCGACGTCTAATGACTGATTACAGTTTTTGCAAACTCTGGGCGAGAATAAACGGGATAATTCGTCCACACATTTGCGTGTTTTAATCTCCGGAAGTGAAGGGGAATCATTTAGGAGAATGGTCGTCGGACTTCTTATAATCAGATTCCAATCATCGTCATTATAAACGGGCCGTGTTTCAACGACCCCATCTACGGCGAATACAGTCTCCAAACTAGGCCAACCGGAACTACCTAAAATGTCCGCATTTTCTCGTACGAATCCGGCCCACGTAGAGTTGTTAGCCTATAAAAAATATACAATCGAGATGTTAAAAGTGAGTAGCCCTTGTATTCAAATCATTTATAATCGATCATTTACAACGTCGTTCGCTATGTACAGCGTATGATAAAAACATATCGGTGTTATAAGTGAGTAGGTAGTAATAAAATTATTATACTTACGGACGATTCTTTAGGTTCGATGGTATTTTTCAGTAAATTCGCCATTCCGAAGTAAGATATAAATTGAATCCTATTAGAGGTAAATATATTTCGACAAACGGTTCTCAAATAATGATTGAAACGCCTGGTTATATTCAGACCGAGTGATTTCTGTTTATTCGATCACACCTGTTACCGCTATACACCCCCTTCACATTGACAGGGGCTAAAATCAATACAATTATGTACCATGCCCGTCTCCTATCTATATAGCGAGGTTAAATATATATACCCGTAATTAGTAGTCGCGTGTCACCGAGCATTAATTGCAATTTGTAAAAATTAATAGGATCTACAATATATATGAACGCTTAACGTACAGATTCGGAGAATTTATTGCTATGAACCCGTACTACATATATTTTTATCGAAATAACACCTTTTTTGTAAAAGCGGTATGAAACCTAAAATATAGGTTATTTAATCGTTATTAATAATTAACGTATAAATCGGAGAATTTATTTATAATATCATATGTAAATCTATACTATATTTAGGATAGGTTATAACATATATAATTTATTAATATCCAGACGCAATAATTTATACTAATAGAAATTGTTAATGACGTATGACAGCGCTCGGTGGATTTGGGAGGCAGAGGAGGCAATGTGCATTTGGGAGGCTTGTGCGATAACTGTGATACGCATTATCTACTATTAATATAGTACTATATACTATATATAGTATTCATAAACATAGGCTAGTTTCCTGCAAGAGAGAAGCCGAGAAGACAGCATGATGTTCCAAATATAAAATCCGTATCGCTGATGAGTATTCTTAATCCATATGATTTTCGTTTTTAAAGTCCTTATCCAGGGAATGATGAATCTTCATCACGCTTTGATTGTAACTGTTCGTATGAACACTATGAGGATCTTGAAGTGCATGGGGTTCATATGGAGTTTAATCGGAATTAGACACAAGTTACGAAGTGCAACGCCAAACATCTTGCACGCTGCGCTCCAGATTCATCAAATTCTGATAATTCCATGGTTATGAGATGGATGAATGTCCCTTCAAAAGAAGCGTTATCGAGATAGGCTGCGTGAGGAATGAAGCCAGAATGTATGGTAGAATGCAAAATATAAATCTAAAACCTGAAAAGTGAAAGGGCAATTTTAATCTGCATTAGCCTCGTGTGTGTTTCTCTAAAGATGTTGACCGAGTCGTTCCCTAATCTGATTGATAACAGTTCCACAGGTGAGTGGATCTGGAACATTTCACATATCATCGGGCCGTCCGGTGACCTTCTGACACAACAATAACTGTGACTGTCAATAAATACATCATAATTAACTCTCTCTTATGGCAGGCGCGTTTCGATTAAACCATCTCACTGGGATAGTACATGTTGCCGCAAATTGACAAGCTTCAAAATAAACAAAATAAAACTTGCTTTGCTGTAATAAGATGTAATGCCAGCCTTAAGGTTACTGTATCGGGTCCCAGTTGCGTACGTGTACGTATCACAGTTTTGCTTAATTACGGGGCAGTGCATTTTGGTATCCATACATTTTCTGAAAGCCTTTGATTCAAGGAATCTGGATAAATAAATAACTTTCTCGAACTCATTACAAGAATCGATAAATGATGCCATTTAGAAAAATATAGTCCTCAAAATCAGGCGCTAATAACTCTCTCAGTTTTCATCAAATAAACTTGCTTTTTTAGAATAATGAACTTCACCATTTGAATAAAAATATTTTGCTTCATTTGTTTTAGTTAGGTCCTAGAAGTTATTTTATCGTCGTGCAAAGTTGAAAGATTGAAAAAAATCTACAAAAACTCCTCTCCACTAAGTCATAAATAATTCATGAAAAGGGCCGAACTTAACAAATTTAAGGCAACTTTATGAAGATCTACATGATTGGAATATTGTGTCCAAAGTTCATGTTTGTACATCAAATAACAAGAGAGAAAGTACAACAGGAAAAAACAATTTTTGACGAAAAACTAAACGGAGAAAACGGTCAAAAACCAATCAGCACTGTGTTCGACCGCTTCAGCCACGCTAATCTTCTGCTTGGTTTTTTTTTGCTACAATGCACTAATTTTCATAATTTCTTATTCTCCCAACTTTTAGATTTGACTGTGTACTCTGGTATAAGACAAAAAACAGAAATCGAGATTTTGAAGCTTCGACCCGATACAGTAACCCTAACGAATGGGGATATATAATTATGTTTGATTGAAATTTGGTTTGTATTTATCCCAAAAATTATCCTATCCAAGTTGGATTGCAGCTATACCTCTTCGACGAAAATCAAGACAGTACTACTTACAACACAACGATGGGAGAGTTGTTGTCAATTTGACCGGATTCCTGCTCGAGATAGAGAATGTCACTGTACGAGTAATTTGTCCTTGCCCTCTAGTAAGCGCTCCTGGATCTTCATTGGCCGAAAGCGGTCACGTGCCGCGAGGGTAAATATTTGTATCCTATTGCGCTGACTGACATACAGGCCAGAGGTATTTGACGCGTCTGCAGCGTCTGCACACTTTTCTCGTATTTGAGTAACAAGTTTAGACCCACTTTACCGCGTCAATTTCCAGACTTTAAAAGACTGTTCGTAGAAATAAATTCGTTATCCAGTGTCGTGAAGTAGGATACGGGAATTCGCGGGAGTAGGGTATTCGCCAGGGAACAGGATAAATTCCCGTATCCTACGTCCCGACGCTGAATAACTCATATTACCCTTCCTGGTTCAAACCTCAACTGACGAACGGGGCAAATACGCTTACCGTGGCAGTTTGCAAACTTTCATACTGAATGCAGTCGATTCAGTCAGTCACATTATATCGCATACCTCACCTTACTATTGAGCAGAGTCGGGAATTTCCGTGAAAGTTGAATCTAGCTCAACTGCGTAGACAGAAAGACCTCGAGATATGAAAAGATCCAGACCCATGTACCCATTGTGGATCTGTTTTAATCACACTGTGTTGTCCCAAGCATTGCAAATAACAACATTCTAATTGTGTCTATACAGTCCAAGAAAATGTATTTTGTACCAAGGAAACAAAAAAGATCAACGCCACTCTCGAAATGCAAATTATTTAAAAATTATTTATATATATATATACCGAGTTCGCTATAAAAAGTACACCGATGAAGAGTTGTTAGCGAACACATAGAAATTGGAGGAGGATGTCTCTCCTATCAAGACACATTAACGCTGAAGAGCTAATTGCCTAGGTTGAGGTTCCTCAAATTCTGATAATTCCATGATTATGAGATGAATGCATGTCTCTTCAAATGAAGTGTTATCGCGAAGGTTGTGTGAGGAATGAAGCCGGTTAACGATTTTGGTGATGGACAGACGCCTGTTATCATTTTTCAAGCGAAACCTTCGGGTTCAGCACGACGAAGTAGCGGTACTTTCGTTTCTCCGACATAGGATTCCCTGCATATGTTGGAATACGTATAGTTGATTTCGTGTGAAGAGGGTTTATTTTGGTACTGTTTTGGGATAAATATTTCAACGAGTCGGAAAGACCAGCATAATCGTAAGGATGGCTTCAATTTACCCTTACCATAACTGGAGTTGTGTCGGAAACACTTGGATGGAGAACGATGGTGTAGACCATTCTGGTAGATTTTTCAGCGTTGTTGTTCGAATAGTTCTTGTACGATATCATCTGTGAGATCAAATCGAGCTTTCATGAGTAACCACTCATGATAGCTACACCCTTCCTTGTGACTTTTCCATTTAAAACATAACGTGAATCAATTCGTGTGTCTTTATCCCGATATAGACAAACTTCGATCATAAACAGCATAGCATAAACTTAAATAATTGCGATCATCGTAATAGATAGTGTGGACAGTGTACTATTCTCCAACTTACATTGATATAGAGTGAAAAATGTTATTAAATATCACGAGATAAAACTTGGCAGTGGTATACATAATCTTGAGTGGTTGAATTCTCACCTGCGGTAATCGAGGTATGGATCGAAATTTTGAGGGGATTTCCATCTATTTAACATACAAATCTATAGATTTTCCCTGCACCAAAGTATCAAGTGATCAAGCATGGTCGACTATCCTTTACAAATTATAGCTACGTTGCATGCATGATTCTGATTGGTCGAATCATTGAGCCTGAATCGGATTTACAAGTTATCCGACCCTGCTCTTACTCCACCCCCGCCGCTTTGAACCAGGTGGCATCACTTCCGGTGATGACATCACTTCCGGCGATGACATTCCTTCTGGTGATGTCTTCATTTCCAGTAATGACGTCACTTTCGGTCATGACGTCCCTGCCGGTGACTTAATTTCCACCATCCCTGCCTGATCCCTCCCTGCTCATGATCATGTGGCTTGAAACAGTCACTTTTCTACTACGCATATGCGTTATGGGCCCAAAGTAATATAGAGCACCAAAGTCATGTATATATACGAAAGTAGTAGAGAAAGCGTAAATTGACTCGCATTGACCTACTTTCGTAGAGGGCGACTCAAGGCCGCTATAGTTCCGGCAAAGGTCATTGAGTGCACTTCCGGTAACGTGACCGGAAGTGACCTCTGCGGATATATTCCTACGCGGTGATGCGGTCATGTCTGCCGGTGATGCGGTCATTTCCGGGGAGAAGCCTCCGCGGACAGAAAATATTCCCATGCGACTTCAAATACGCGGGGATCGTCTGAATTGCCGGGAATGGTGGTTGATTGATATGGGTGGTCGATTGATAACTTAATTTAATGTCGAACAGCATTGAAACATGAGACGGTGGCTATCCGACTGTCCATGCGCAGAAGCAGGATATTTGGCAGTGGTGACCCGTGATAGGATTGAATACACGATGGTCGATCCGTATAACCACGAAAAAAATACATGAATACATTGGGAGATAGACTTATAGGACATAGTATTACCATGAAGGCTGTACTGTTCAACTCCTCAATTCGGGTGATCTATACATAGAACTGACGTCATGATCTATAACAAGAACAGGGTTTCTTCAAGGGAAATCCCCGTGTCCCCATGTTGAGCGATGACGTCATCGGGGACCAGCAAATCTCAACATGTTGTCTTCCGTGGTATGAATGCATTGATACATACACCGGCCCGTTAGTTTTATTTGATACAGCAAGGTACAATCGCTCCAAAAAAGCAAAAAAATATGCGTGCAGCTACGTCTGTGTAAGATTATGAAAAATGGCGTCCAGGGGCAAATTCCCCGATATCCGGATGATACGAAAATTAAGATCGTGGCGCCATCTATACACTCTGGACGCAAGGAGGACAACTCTGTTGGCGGCTGTCTCAAAGAGTTTTAGGCAGGAGTATTGGGGTGGTCATTTTTTTCTTGTGGATTTTACTACGGGGTGTGGCACCTTGTTTTCTTTGCTTCGCGATCTAGAACACGATGGGAGGGGTCTCGAGGCCATGGGTTGAATTTCGCTGAAAAGTTCAGGGAGGTCTGGGGTGGTCATGTTGAGCCCATTCCAACGCAGTGGACAATGTTAGTCCCAATGGAGAACCCACTCGTGGACATTTGCGGTATGGGATGTGGCACCTTGTTTTCCTTATCTGGAGCTGTAAAACACGATGGGAGGGGTCTCGAGGTCATGCGTTGTAGGAAGGCAGATCGAGGTGGACGTTTTTGGGGTCTAGGTGGACCCATAGTGGTCCGATTGAGTCGTGTGAGATATCAGTTTGAAGCATTCGTGGGGGAGCATCCGACTGAATGGGTGTGTAGTGGAAATACTGCCCATCTGCGCATGCCCAGTAGGAAAAGTGCATTGAAATGGCCGTTTTGGTGTCGAGATGGTTCAATATTGGTCCGAATGGGTCATGTGAGGTATACTAGTCAAGCACTCGTGGACTAGAGTCAGACTAGGAGTGATATGCACCGGCGCACTCAGGGAGCAGTAGAGAAAGGGGAGATTCGGAAGTGCAAAGGAGCGCGTTTGGGAAGAGGTGGGCATGTTCGCTCTCGCTACCTGGTGGCGTTACCTCAGCGTATGTGTGTAGATGTGTGCGTGTGGTTGTAGAGGAGTAGGAGAGGAGGAAGTGAAGGAGGAGGAGGAGGAGGAGGAGGAGGAGGAGGACGAGAAGGAGGAGAAGGAATGCGAGTTAGTGAGTGGTCATATAAAGTCGTTTGTAAAACTTTAGCCTCAGGCTGTATCCAAACATGAGTACTGCCCTATTGAAGCTCTTATCGGGTAGAGCCAGAATGGTGGTGATACGCGTGCGCATGCGCAATGAGGGGTAGTTGAGAAAGGAGAGTTGCGGAGATGCTGACTATGCCCCAGGCACTTCAAGGTTATATGCATAGCAATACTTGCAGCGAGAGAAGGGGAATCTCACGCAATGCCTTAACGCCTATGTTAACAACTTAACGCCTATGTTAACGCCTTAACGCCTGAGGCATAGTCAGCATCTACGCATCTCCCCTTTCTGTACTACTCCTCATTGCGCATGCGTACGCGTATCACCACCATTCTGGCTCTAGCCGATAAGAGCTTCAATAGGACACCACTCATGTTTGGATACAACCTGAGGCTAATGGTATACAAACGACTTTATATGACCGCTCACTCACTCGCATTCCTCCTCCTTCTCCTCCTTCTCCTCCTCCTCCACTTCCTCTTTTCCTCCTCCTCCTCCTCCACCATCACACACACACACATACGTTGGGGGAACTCCACTAGGTGGCGAGAGAGAACATGGCCACCTCTTCCCAAACGCGCTCCTTTGCACGTCCGAATCTCCCCTTTCTCTACTCTCCCCGATTGCGAAGGCGCAAATCTCTTCCAGTCTGACTCTAGTCCACGAGTGCTTGACAAGTATACCTCACCTCGACACCAAATGGCCATTTCAATGCACTTTTTCTACTGCGCATGCTCAGGTGGGCGGTATGTCCACTACCCATCCATCCAGTCGGATGCTCCCCCACGAATGCTCCAAACTGATACCTCATACGACCCAATCGGACCACTATTGGTCCACCTAGACCCAAAACGTCCACCTCGATCTGCCTGTCTACTGCGCATGCGTCATCAACACTTTTCAAAAAAATTCAACGCATGGCCTCGAGACCACCCGTCGTGCTACACCCCATACCGCAAATGTTCATGAGTGGGTTCCCCATTGGGACTAACATTGTCCACTGCGCCGGAATAGGCCTAACATGGCCACCACAGATTTCCCTGAACTTTTCAGCGAAATTCAATCCATGACCTCGAGACCCCTCCCATCGTGTTCTACATCGCGAGACAAAGAAAACAAGGTGCCACACACCGTAGTAAAATCCACAGAAAAAAAAAGACTACCCCAATACTCCTACCTAATACTCTATGGGACAGCCGCCAACAGAGTTATTGTCCCACCAGAGTTGTCGTCTTTGCGTCCAGCGTGTATAGATGGCGCTACGATCTTAATTTTCGTATCATCCGGATATCGGGAAATTTGCCCCTGGACGCCATTTCTCATGATCTTACACAAACGGTCCTGCAAGGATGTTTTTTTTTATCTTTTGCTAGCGATTGTACCATGCTATATCATATAAAATTAATGGGCCGGTGTATGTATCAATGCATTCATACCACAAAAGACAACATGTTGAGATTAGTGGGTTCCAGATGACGTCATCGATCAACATCGGGACACGGGGAATTACCCTGTTCTATTTATAGATCATGATGTCAGTTCTATTGATAGATCACCCGAATTGAGTAGTTGAACAGTGCAACCTTCATGGTAATACTGAGAACTATAAGTCTAACTCCCAGTGTATTCATGTATTTTTTTGTATGTATTTTGAGGGATCGACCATCGTGTATTCAACCCTATCACGGGTCACCAGCGCCAAATATCCTGCTCCTGCGCATGGACAGTCGGATAGCCATCGGCTCATGTTTCAATGCTGTTCGACCTTAAATTAAGTTATCAATGGACCACCCATATCAATCATCCACCCATTCCCGGCAATTCAGGCGATCCCCGCGTTTTTGAAGTGTCGCATGGGACTATTTTCTGTCGGCGGAGGCTCCTGCCCGGAAGTGACCGCATCAACGCCAGACCGGAAGTGCACTCAATGACCTTTGCCGGAATTATAGCGGCCTTGACCTCTACGAAAGTAGGTCAATGCGAGTCAATTTACGCTTTCTATACTACTTACGATTGATGAAAATGAACGTCAAATCTCCTAAACATCGATGTATCCACATTGTCAGTTGCGTGAAAACAAGCGGATATCTTTTGGAAACTTTAGTTATCTATGTATAGGAGAAACTATTGGAATAATTTGGAGTCATCTATAGCATTCGCAGTAATTATTAGTGCAAAACGCTGTTCGACTAATTTATTCAAATAGATGTATTTTCAATCACTAGAGTTAGATGCACATTTTTCAGTATAATATCACGAGTGTTGAACGGATATTTTCAATATAACATCACTAGTGTTTGATGTATATTTTTCAACATGACATCACTAGTGTTAGACACATATCTAACATGACTTGTGTTAGATGTTTTTTTTTTCAAAAACTTCACTAGTGTTAGATGTATAGTTTTCAATAACACCACCAGTGTAAGATGTATCTTTTCAACTAGTTTTAGATGTCTTTATTTTCAATAGAACAACACTAGTGTTAGATGTATAATTTCAATAGAACATCGCTAGTGTTAGATGTATAATTTCAATATAGCATCACTAGTGTTAGATGTATAATTTCAATATAACATCGCTAGTGTTAGATGTAGAATTTCAATATAACATCACTAGTGTTAGATGTATATTTTCAATATTTGTCAACATTACATCACTATATATACATTTTTTTTCATTGTAACATGACTAGTGTCGGATGTATATTCTAAGTATAACATCACTAGTATTAGATGTATTGTTTTTATTAGCATCACTAGTGTAAGATGTCTCTTATTAACATATAACTGGTTTAGATGCATAGTTTTCCTTATATCCCCACTAGCGCGAGATGTCTATTTCTCAGTATAAGTCTACAATGACTTGATGGTTATCCCAAATTTAAGATGACGTGCCCTTTCAACAATTTCTTTATGGTGATAGTCTTAATTCTTTATCGGTCACCTTGAGAGATGTATGATAGACAGGACAGTTCAACTCTATTAATCTGTTAATGCTGTCTCAAGCACAGAAGTGTAGAGGTACCGGTAAGCGAACGATCTCGAGATGTGATAAGTTTCAGGCCTACTTACCTATTGTGGATCTGTTTTAATCAGACTGAGTTGTCCCAGGTATTGGATATAACAGGATTCTTACTATGTTCAATACATATACGGCTGCGGCAAGCCGTTTTGTTATTCGTTCGTTTATTTTGGGATATTATAAAATCGTGCTCCTATTTGGTATTTATTCGAATAAATACCAAAAAGGAACAAGATTTTTTTGATATAAAAAAATATTTTTTTCTGATATCAAAAAATCTATTGTGATTAAAAAATATATACATTGATATCAATTTTTTTATTTCAAGAGAAGACTTCGATATCGAAATTAAATTTTTTTTGTATCATTTTCTTTTTACTTTTGATATCAGCAAAAGGATTTTTGATCAAAAACTTATATAAAAAATAAACGAGTAATCGCATTAACTTATTCTCGACCAAGATACGGCTTGCCATATAAGTGCACCGTTTTGATTTTTATTGGTTTATTTTTTTCAAAAAAAAAAACATTATGGGGTTGCATGGGTGAAACCATCGTTCCTTCGTACGGTTCTTCCCCTTAGCTACCAGATTGAACCACTGCATGCGGTAGCTAATTAGCCGTTTGGAGTAGATGGGGTGGAACTGAATAAAAATTAAAAAGATCCAACAAAGAACTTCTTATATGCATTCGTCGTTGTATTCAACCTGGGATACATTCATGTCAGTGCCGTAGGATTAGAACCGCATTTAAATGCATGGCCAATGCGGTATTGGCTATATATTGTTAACGCTGATTATAAACTGAATTCCATCACATGTAACTCAGCCAATTTTATGAAGTATTTGGTCTCACGACATTACTAAATGAACCAGTAAAACAAATACATTAAATGTTGTTATATTAAATGCAAGTTTTCACGTTTTTAGAGACACAGCAACAACCAAGAAACCCATGTAAATTAGCGAATTTTTCTTCGATACAAAAAACCTGTACCCTAGTGAAAATCATGTTCAATTCATCAGAAGAATGTTTCATAATATCCATGCAGATGTTTCCAAGAACTTATTTTAGTTGTTAAACCGATAAACAAGGTCCTTTCTGAGTGTTTGGGGGGGAAAAAATTGCAGGTTCAAGAAGTATATTCCAGATCCAACGTTACTTAAAAAAGTTCATTTCACTAGCATGTATACAACAACAACGGTAAGCCGCTGCAATGTTTAATGAATGACGTTAGCTAGTTCTAAAATTATATGCAAAAAAAAATATTATGCAGTATGTTAATGGAACAATAATGCTTTAATACAAATGATTCTATAACTGTACGTAATTATCGGTTTAATTGGTACCGTATGTGATAGTATTTACACAGAGGAAACGCTACAAAGCCATGATAAACAAACAACTTGAAATTATGAGAGTAACTGCAGCAACTGTAGGTTTCTGTTTAGGAAAATATACCTGAATTGAGTTGCAAATCAGGGAAAAAAGTGCTAGCTAGGGTTTTTGCTATGGGACATTCTCGCCTTCTTCCCATATCCGTTTCTAAGACTGAACAAATATAAGCGCGTGACAGTCTCAATTTCTTCCATCTAGAAAGCAAAATAACTTGTTTTCTTTTTGGTGTATCAACAGGCACCTGGATTAATCAACAAACATTTATAATAGAACAAAGAGAGCTGGTGACATTCTCCGCTACAGATGTCGCTTTCGTTTCTCTGACACTCAAAGAGTATCGCTCCATGAAAATCCTCTCACATGTGCTTAGTCCAAGAATGACCCAGACCCACCCTTGGGATGGTAACCAGAATACAAAAGCAACAAATTATCAATACAGTATAGGAACATATGAACATACCAAGAGCTGGTGACATTCTCCGTTATAGCTGTACGTCCGTTTTTGTTTCTCTGACACTCAAAGGGTATCACTTCACTGACAAAGATTATTTCACATGAGATTAGTCCAAGAATGGCCCAAATAGACCATTGAGTTGGTATAAGGGAATACAGTTATGAGAAAATGATCAACATTGTATATAAGCACAAGGAGAACACGTGATATTCACAGTTATAGCTTTATGTCCGTTTTTGTTTCTCTGACACCCAAAGGTTATAAATCCACTGATAAAAATCCTTTCCCATGTGCTTATAGTACAATGATGATCCCAACACACCATGGCTTTGGTATAAGGGGATACAATTATCAACAAATTATCAAGGACGAGGCGATCTGCTTTCATTATCCGTTACAGCTGTATGTCCGCCTTTGTATCTCTGACACTCAAAAAGTACATCATTCCACGGATAAAGATCATCGCACGTGTGCTTTGTCCAAGAATGACCCAAAACAGACTCTTGGAAGTTTGGTATAATTAAGGGAATACAATTATCAAGGTTGTTAATTGTTGAGACTTTTGGCTAGTCTAGCTGTATCTCAAAGTGGACACTACCGGCTAGCTCCAGTTTGTCATGAATGATGTTCTGAGCGTATGCCTTGCACGTTATCATGATGAGAATGCCATTAGTCATATTCATAAACTCAACAAACATGACTGGCTGACGGTAGCCTTGTTGGTTCAGGAATGGGAAGAACTTAAATTGAAAGCCTTCGTTCGGGTAATACAGTACATCCCCCATATTCTCCTGGTCAGTCTCTGTCTCGCCGAAACAACGCACGTTAATAGAATTCTCCCAGTAGTACGGATATCCTCTAAGAACCTCGGGCACCGAGTCGTTACTGTAAGGCTGAGGAAGCCATCCGAAGATCTTGTTCAGTTTCAGGAGCACACAAGGTTGTCCGTTGTCGTATCCATACCAGAGTTGCTTGGTGCAGGGATTTTTCACCTGATGATAATAAAGATCCGCGGTTAGGTCAAATCTACACACCTTGTTCCAGTCCTTCTCGTCACGGAACCCAGTGATGGTAGAACAGTCCATATAATTTTCGCCCTGCTGACCTTCATTCTCGTAGAACTTCAAGAAGGCTTCCAGATGGTCCGAGTAAAGTTTGTATGTCGTGGGTGTACCCTTGACTGACCGGATTAGCGTGGTGCGTCCATCCGGATTCGGTCTGAATGACAAACCGGGGTTGTTTCTCAGCAAACTATCGTCTCCCTGTAATCGAGGGCGGTCCCAGTTCATCGACTGATAGAACACGGCCATCAGGCCGGCCAAAAATGCGCCCAGGCAGGCATAGTACACCAAGTAAAACAGGCAGATTTTGGCCCAGCTCATCGGAGTTCGGCCAAGAACTTCTGAAGTTTCCCAGTTCCATACAAACGCTGTCAGTTCTCTGAACTTTTGACGGACATTAGCTATCCGATGGCCGGTGGCTGGAATTTCAGCGTGGGAGCCAACTCTGGACGCCATGATGAACTCTTGATCCAGGACAAGTTTTGAACAACCGGGGGAACTGGCTACGATAGCGGACGTTCGATTGTATTTTCAGTGTTGTCATAACTTTATCACCAGGTAAAACAGTGGCAGTCTGAATACCAAAGTTGCCAAGCTGTCTCTGTATAGAGCAGTATATGACGATAACACAATCGAACGCTCGACTAACGGTAGATAAATCTTTAACCCAGATTATATTCAGAAAGTATGTTTTCCCAAACATAACCTAATTTAGTGCCAGTAAATATGACGAATTCGTTGAATCTGACATCCAGTAGCCAGCCGTGATCGGTCACATTGTTTCTCTAACCTATAATGAAGCTCTCATGCGGTACAGTTAGATTGGATGGACTTTATTAGAAAGTCCGTCATTCTGTGCATGCACAGTCGGACAATATTAGAAAAAAGGGGGTTTGAGTGGACGTGTTGGGATTTAGGTAAACCATCCCAGGTCTAAATGTTCATGCCGGAATTTCTTGTGAAGTACAGTATAGAGTGGGAAAGGTCTTCGTTTTTGGGTCTTCGGTCTTCGTTTTATAAACACCCGTATAGAGTGTGCGTAATTGTTCTACTCGGCTGACGATGTAGTGCACGATATGAAGGGTCCGTGGGCCGTTAGTCGACTCTCGCTGAAAAGTCACGATGTGTATGCGCATTCGGCTGGCAATTCGTGGCCCATATGAGCCATGGGTGGTGTAGAGTCCGACTGGTGTTGTTGTTATTGGAAGCCCCGTTATTCTGCGCATGCTCAGCCGTGGGGTAGTAGAACAGTGGCATTTTAGGTTGGCGTTTTCAGTGAGCTGTGGACCATCCGTGGTCCAAATGAGCGTGGGTGTTATTGTACTGAAGCTCTTTAGTCAGACGGGTTGATATGCGCACGTGCACTCATGGAGTAGCGGAGAGAGGATAGATTCGAAAGTACGCTTGAGTGCGTAGTAGAGTATGAGATCATATTCGGTCCGGTTACTCGGTAGAGTTACCTTCCCTGTAGGGGTACCGGGTACAGGAAGTGTGTTTGTGGTGTCGGTGGCGTTGGCGGATCTGTGTGTGTGTGGAGTGTGTGATCATATAGCTTCGTATGTCAACCATAAGAATCCTTCTGTAATCACCCTCTGAGTGCTGTAGTCTGATTTTCAAACCAGGTCCGCTCCGTAAGCGAAAAGAGCCAGCATTTCGTATATGTCCAAGCGGAAGATCAGCATTATTCAACAGGATGTTAGTAAATATATCAGCTAATAAAAACATGAGAGCATTCTCCATGTGATCAAAAACGAGCGGTCGCCAGTATTACGAAATTGGAGAGGGGCCATTCCTGCGCAACAGTGGAGAGAGGGAGGGACCATTCCTGCGCAACAGTGGAGAGAGCATTCTGACTAGGTTGACAGGTTCCGTCAGACTTGCATTCCTGGGGGACCCAATCTCCTCCTACAAGGGTTATAAATGAGATAAGTAGCGAAATAGGCAGTTACAAGTTAACAAAAACAATTAGAATCCGGCTTTTGCGCTATTCCTAATGCCGGCTTCGGCCGTAAGGTGGCGCTAGCGCCCACTGCACTGCGGTATGTTCCGATTAGGCTGTCTGCTAATCTATACATGTGCAGGAGGGAAGGAGGGTATTGTATTTCGCCTCGTTTCGTCAGATTTTCTCACTCTTGGAGACGTCCTTGGTAGTTTAGTTAAGTATATTCATGAAGTCTTATTTTTACTCGTTTGTATAAGCATAATAAGAGCCGCTTTGTCAGCAAATTTGGCAATCAAAGGTCAACATAGTTGTTGTTATAAAACATGGTGGGTGGCCGACAGTTCAGCCTGATTAAACCACACTCCACTAATAACAATCAGCAGGGGCCAGTTTGTTTGATCAAGTACTGTGAGAAATAATCGGATTATTAGTTAACCCGACAACCATGTAGCCGTTAATGTAGCTGTATGATTATAATGTGATAAACAAGCACCCAACCCGCCTCAGTTGGAACTGCTGGTAGTGTTTCAATTTATTGTGAAAAGACACACAGAACAGGAAATTAATGTGCCATATGGCTTCTAACTTCTCATAAATACTGAGGAAGTAGTTTTTGTACTAATAGCTACTTATTTTTTTAATTATCTAATTATTATACCATGTATTTCTTCAGCAAAATGCATTGAAACAAATGTATATATATATCTACATATTCCACTAAGTCTCATAAGACACTCAATATTTTAACTGATTCACTTCCATAATTTATTCTCTGAGACCAATATTAGGCCTACTGACTTGTGCTTATCTTCTACTGCCAATCATTTTCATAATGGTGGGAGGCAGAGTTGGAGGACATATGTATTGTTTTATCTGTTGCATTGATTGATTGAAATTGTAGTTAACAACTGACCTCACCAGTGCGTTTTACCAGATATCCTTATCACGTGAGTCCATGAAGTACTGTGGCGTGGCCACTCCGTTTCGTGGGGTACGGGTGTATACAAGATCCGCAATGGGAATGCCTGGTTCCGAAACCGCCTTGGAAGAGTTTCCTAGAGGAAGGTTTGGTCGCTAAGCTTGCCGACGACTTATACTGCGGCGGAAATACCCTTGACGAGTTATTGATGAAATGGAAGCGTCTCTTGCAGGCCTTGCACGAAAACGATCTGTGCCTCTCACTCCCCCAAAACTGTCATTTGTCCTGCAACAGTCACCATTCTAGGATGGATTTGGCACCAGGGAGCCATACAGGCCAGCAAACATCGAATCGCTACGCTATCTACCTGTGCTCCACCCCAAAAAGTGAGCGGTCTTCGGTCATTTATCGGAGCGTATTACGGTTTAGCCCGAGTAATACCCAGCTGTGCTTCTCTCCTGGCTCCACTAGACGATGCTACTGCTGGACACCAGTTCCAGGACAAGATAGAGTGGTCCGATAGTCTCCACAGTGCATTTGCCTCAGCCCAGTCTGCCCTGTCGTCTCGTCGAACCATCGTACGTCCACGTTCCTCTGATCAGCTATGGATTATTACCGACGGCGCTGTTAAGCTAGGACCGGGGCATAGGAGCTACTTTATACGTTTCTCGTGGTGACAATCTGTGCCTTGCCGCGGCTTTTTCAGCGCCAAACTACGTGGACGACAAGTCACGTGGCTTCCGTGTGAGGTCGAAGCGCTCTCTATTGCCATCTCAACCAAGCATTTCAGCCCTTACATTACTGAATCTCAGCACACGGCATGCATACTCACCGACAGCACGCCTTGTGTCCAGTTATGCCGTGGCGAATTCTCTGCAAACCCTCGAGTGTCTACCTTCCTTTTCACAGTCAGTCGATACCAAGCCTCTGTTCGTCATCTCTCCGGAAGTGCCAACGTTCCCTCCGATTTCGCCAGCCGTAATACCGCGGACTGCGACACCCCTTCCTGTCAAATTTGTTCATTCGTGGAGAGAACGGAGGACTCGGTTGTTCGACGCTCTTCCATTCAAGAGATCATCTCGGGCGCCGCTAAACTACCTTTCACTAGCAGAGCGGCCCGCAGAGCGTCCTGGCTAGCCCTACAATCTGTCGCACACACTCCCACCTGATCCAGGGCACACGATCATCCAAAAAGCTGACAACTATCAATGATGTGAAACGATACCTCAACGCTGTCACATTAGCTAACGACGGCCTCCTTATCGTCCGCCGCACTGACCCCTTCGTCCCCCCACGAGATTGCATCGTTGTTCCCCGCCAGGTCCTAAACGGTCTCCTGACTGCTCTTCACATCCAGCTGGATCATCCTTCCTGTCACCAACTTAAACAGGTCGTTCATCGATACTTCTTCGGATTAGATATGGATAAGTCCATCGAGCAGGTCTCCACTAGCTGCCATCAATATTTCTCCCTCAACAAAGTTCCCCACACCGTTATTGAGCAGTCCACATCTGACCCACCTGAATCCATCGGTGTCGCCTTCTCCGCCGATATCATTAAGCGAGAACGTCAATTAGTCCTTGTACTTCGAGAGTGCGTCACATCATATACCGCAGCCTGCCTGGTTGAGAATGAGCTGTATGACACGCTTCGCGTCGCTTTGATCCGGCTGTGTATCGAACTTCGCCCACTGGACGGTCCACCATCTGTTATACGCACCGATCCTGCTCCTGGGTTCACTGCCCTCACCGATGACAAGCTACTAAGGTACCACCGTTTGACCCTCGAAATTGGACGTATAAAGAACAAAAACCAGAATCCCGTCGCAGATCGAGCCGTTCAGGAAGTAGAAGATGAACTGTTACGCCAAGATCCTATGTGTTCCACGATCACTCCCCTTTCTCTATCAGTGGCGATCGCACGACTCAATTTCCGAATTCGTACATTATCAGCACGTGAAATGTGAACTCAGGGTGACCAATTCACCAGCGATCAATTACCATTGAGTGATCAGAAACTCATCATTGACCAGCACGAAATACGCCGATCGAACCACAGTTCCGGTATGAAATCCAAAGCTCCTACTGGTGCTCCGCCTAGAACCCCTCAGCTTGAAGTTGGCGATTTGGTGTATCTACACTCCGACCGCAATAAGTCTAGTGCCCGTGATCGCTACCTCGTTGTCCTAGTTGATGGTTCGTGGTGCAATGTTCGCAAGTTTCGTGGATCTCAACTGCGTCGTACATCATATCGCGTCAAGCAGTCTGAATGTTAGACAGTTCTATCTACTTCATCGCCGACTCAGTCCTTTCCACGTAAGAGAGATCCTGACGATTCATCAGACGACGATAGGCCTACAATAGAACCAGCACACCATCGCCCCCCCCCCCCCGATCCACCCAGCATTCCGTGTGAGCTTTCCTTACCCGCTTTCGTCGACGATCAACCGTTACCTACCATCACAGCTCAAACAGACACGAACACTATGGTTGAAGCAGATCCGTATGATGCCCAAACGGCAGACCCTCTCAGCAGAGTGGAGTGTCCGCCTCGTCGTCAACGCCGCCCACCCCGACATCTACAAGACTATGTATTGGACTAACATGACTGTATCCCCATTTGTTGCATACTGTAGGCATGATAGGGGCAGAATAATCCCCATGGGTCAGAGGGCAGTCTACCTGATGACGACCCAATAGCCAGCATTGATACCTATGTTTTTAACTGTAATGCTCCTGCCTGTACTCTTCATCATTTGCCACAATCATTTCCACTTGTGTCAGGGACATTTGAAGACTCAGACTATTTATGTAGTCTTTCTGACATTAGTCTAGCCTGATATTAATCTAGTCCATTGGCTACACGCTAAATCATTTTTCTAGTCCATCATCGTAGTCATATATAACATTTCTACTTCATAGCTAGGTGCTTATTTAGTTCATTCTCGTCTTTTATTTTGTCCAAAAAAAAACAAGTTCAGAAAGAAAAGTGGTCACGCCAGTATGTATACTGTATATCCATTGTTTAAATCTGTTGTCAGTGACGTCTCGCGCATGCGCTGTGCAGCTTATGTATCTTGTATTCCGTTTCCGCCCGCGTTGTTGGGCTCCCGCCTTATACCTCGTTGTACGATCATCCTAGAGTGCGGTGATTAAACTGGAATTGCAATAACAACGTAACGTGTTTTGGTTGGACATTTAACACAGAAGGACAAGAGATATCTTTCCTTATTGGCGCGGAGTCGATGACACGCAAGACTCTAGTATAAATAAACAAATGTTTTATAACAACAACAACGATGACCTTTGATTACCCAGTTTGTTTACAAAGCGGCTCTTATTATGCTTGTACAAACGAGTAAAAAATAAGACTTGATGATTATACTTACCTAAACTACCAAGGATGTCTTCATCAGTGAGAAATTACAACACATATAAGGGAAGTGGGAAGAGGTGCCGACATACTGACTGCGTCACATGACTTCACAGAATAGTCTTCTGGTAAACCTATTCTAAAGCACATACCAAGAATCTAACGATTCGTGATATGTGTTGTATCTCAGGTACGCTTTTATTGTACCTGTTCATGTGGCAACTTGGATGATATGACCACACGGCCCCTAGCACCGGCATAAGCGGTATTAGATACAAATCTAGAGAGCTATGATGGAAATGCTCTGACAACTCGTATACTGGTAATTGGTGAGCTGTTTCGCTGTGACAACTCGTACATTGGAGATTGGTGAGCTGTATCGTCGTCAGATGTCAATGACGGCAATTAACACAAAAGACTAGTCTGTAAGGCCCGATGTCGACCCAGCATCAACTTCCCACAAATGCCAACATATATCAAAGACCAAAAGGTCTGTACAGGGGGCGGGCCTCGGGGACGAAACGTCCACCAGCAGAATCTCGCCATATACAGGAATAAATTACAACACATATAAGGGAAGTGGGAAGAGGTGCCGACATACTGACTGCGTCACATGACTTCACAGAATAGTCTTCTGGTAAACCTATTCTAAAGCACATACCAAGAATCTAACGATTCGTGATATGTGTTGTATCTCAGGTACGCTTTTATTGTACCTGTTCATGTGGCAACTTGGGTGATATGACCACACGGCCCCTAGCACCGGCATAAGCGGTATTAGATACAAATCTAGAGAGCTATGATGGAAATGCTCTGACAACTCGTATACTGGTAATTGGTGAGCTGTTTCGCTGTGACAACTCGTACATTGGAGATTGGTGAGCTGTATCGTCGTCAGATGTAAATGACGGCAATTAACACAAAAGACTAGTCTGTAAGGCCCGATGTCGACCCAGCATCAACTTCCCACAAATGCCAACATATATCAAAGACCAAAAGGTCTGTACAGGGGGCGGGCCTCGGGGACGAAACGTCCACCAGCAGAATCTCGCCATATACAGGAAAAATTACAACACATATAAGGGAAGTGGGAAGAGGTGCCGACATACTGACTGCGTCACATGACTTCACAGAATAGTCTTCTGGTCAACCTATTCTAAAGCACATACCAAGAATCTAACGATTCGTGATATGTGTTGTATCTCAGGTACGCTTTTATTGTACCTGTTCATGTGGCAACTTGGGTGATATGACCACACGGCCCCAGCACCGGCACAAGCGGTATTAGATACAAATCTATAGAGCTATGATGGAAATGCTCTGACAACTCGTATACTGGTAATTGGTGAGCTGTTTCGCTGTGACAACTCGTACAATGGAGATTGGTGAGCTGTATCATCGTCAGATGTAAATGACGGCAATTAACACAAAAGACTAGTCACATCGGGTTCGTCGTACATGTTTTGAGCGAAATATTTTATAAATGTATATGAAGTATACGTTATTTGCTGTGTAAATGTATTATTTCATATCACATGTATGTTTTAGTATAACAGTAAACTATGAAACGCGTGATTCGGTACAAGATACTGTGGTCATGTGACGAGTCCAATCGCCTAGCAAACCGTTACTGTTAAGGATGTCCGCTGGTGGTAAATCAAAGTAATTAACTTTTTGAATAATGTGTGTTGTTGCATTCATAATTGTGTAATATGAGGAAAAACAAAGAAAAAATATAGGTTGGTGTGCATTTTTGAGCTGTAGGCAACATTAAGTGGACTGCCCTATGCTCAATTTGATAACCTAGAAAGCATAGGGAATAGCCCTAGTTTTGAAGCATATTCATGAAAAATTCATATAAATAGTATTTAACTTTTTCTTATATTCTAACTGTTTGCAAATAATCACAATGTCTTTCAAAATTTAGCAAATTGGATGGATGTTGCTGTGCAAAATTCTCGGCTAGAAGGCTTTTAAAGGAAATTCCCATCTCTTAACCTAGGGAAGGGAGATAACCCAATAGAAAAACAGGCAAAATGGCTGCCAAAGTAAAAAACCACCAGCGGACATCCTTAAGACTAGTTGAGCTGTTATAGGTTTGCATCTTAGCTCAAGTTTTTCTTCAGTTTGGTGAGAAAGACCATGCATCATTTAAAATGATTTAGTAGGCACTAGTGTTACGTTTCCTATTGTAACTAATCCGGATCTTTAAGGAACGCTTAAGCACGTTGCCTGTTTTGCAGTTTCCATCGAGTTTGAATGACATGAAAATTGTGTTGTCTTGTCAGTATCATTAAACAATTTTGTTCTGCTACATGCTTTGATGAGCTTATCAGTGACGATAATCCAAAGTCGAATAGCATGTAGCATTCCACTAGATGTTTGATGAAGATTATTTACGTGGAAATTTAGTGTGGCTCTGAGTACAGTAAAGTTTTTGGATTATTGTGATACGTAAACTTGTGAAGCATTCTATGTTATGTCAGGTGATATAAGTTCACATTAGCATTTGATGATTCCATCATATTTTCACCGCCAAGCGCCTCCACTCAAAGTTTCTCAAATTTGGTGAAACATATCGCATGCTGATAGCAAAATACGATCGTAGCGGGCAAAATCTATGGCGTTACATTTCGTAACTTGTGTTTAATTCCGCTTACCCCGGGGCTAGGGGCTGTATGAACGCATGTACCTCAAGATCCTCATGGTGCTCATATGAACAGACGCAATCAAAGCGTGACTGAGATACATCATTCTTTAGATGACGACTTTAAAACGAATATTATGGATTAAGAAAACTGATCAGCGATAGGGATTTGATATTTTGGAACATCATGATGTCTTGCCGGCATCATTGAAAACTGTTGACCGCTTCTCTCTTGCAGGAAAAAGCCTATGTTTATGTATACTATGATTGTCTTTTTGAATTTGGTGCTAATACTGTTATATGGAATATTGAATAGGTCTTTGGATTATGGACGCGGATATTCTTTAATGGACGACGGCTGAATTATGAACGACTGACCAGACGCTTGTAATTTATGTGTGTTTTATTCCAGGGGAATCACATAAGAAGTGTACTTTGCCTTTTCTGTAATACAGTTATTTATATCTGACCATGAGTTTCACTTTCCCAGACTCTAAGATGTGGACAGGCATATAACCGTCCCTAAAAGACGGTGCAGGGTAACTGTTATATGGAGTTGGTCATCTTGTATGAAGAAGGAAGAGTGTATATCGTGTATTCACAATACTATCTAATAATATATATAGTAATATATCAAAATAGTATTAGCTTTGAAAAAAGTTGGAAGCACTAATAAGTTTTGGTCCTTAGAATATCTTTGTGGTATATACATAGACGCCGATCCCTGATGAAAATCAACTTGGTGAATTTTGAAGACTATCGGGTACGTATGTTGCCCCTACGACATAATTCTAATTTAATAATTATGTGGATCGGAAATGTCGACGTTATGAGCATAATCTGATACTAGTAGGTAGTGTAGGCTAAGATGAGAGACGTGTTTGTGGGAATTTTTATTTCCGAATCAATTTAATAACTTGATTTGCTAATAAGATTTTGACAAAATGCTTCTTGCGGTCACCAATTCAAAACTCGAGATGACCGGCTATACACATCTGTAGTGTGGACAAGTTTGCGAGTGGACACTAGAATAGATATATAGTTATGAAATAAATTAGGCTTCGATAGAGGACATCTTGGAAATACAAGACTGGCGGTATTACACCTTAGCTATTGTGAAATTTTCTTCGTGCTAAACCCTGAAATAGCAGTTTATCTACAGAAAAATGTGTATATGTGAAGATATATCTATTGAATTATTGACTGAAATTAGCTTCAGATGGCAGCCGTCTTGAAATGACAATGGCAATCATGACCATATGACTTTTCTTACATTGATATAGGGCTACCTAATGACCAACAAAAATATCGCCAAACATATAAAGGCAGTGCAAGATTCTAGACGCTAATATGAGCTTCTGGTGACCATTTTGAAAAAAAACAACAACAGAACAGTAACGCTTTCTATAGATTATATAACGAACAATCTGCAATGTTTCGTAGGATAGTTTACTTTGTTTGAAACTTGACAGAACACATCTTTCACCTTGGATTTCCGATTGCGTTAAACTTACTGCTGTGGGGAGAACCACGATTAACAGCCAGGGAAAATTCACGTATCTTTGACATAGCTGAATACTATATAAGAATGTCGGGTAGATAAATGCAAATTGTTCTGTTGCCCAATTGTTGCCACAAAAGCAAACGACTTCCAGAATGTGAGAACACACGAACTTTTGCATCATATGTATGTAAAATATGAGGATGGTTGGCTTATATTATGTGTGTGTTGCTGTTTTCTTTTCTATTTTTATTTATTCACTTGTTTTTGGTGTTTCTTGCGTGTTCTAGATATAGAACTTATTTAATATTGTAATGATGTGATTGTCAGCAAATCATGAAAGACTATTGCAGAAGGGGTCCTAAATTGTAAGAAATTTTCCCTAATCATTTTGCTGTTTATGGGCAACACAATATGCTTAAACTAATCTAACACAGTTTCAATAACGAGCGAAGTAGATAGAGAGAGAGAGAGAGTTGAATTACAACTTCGTGTTTTTTCAAACAAAATTCCAAGTATTCAAGTTAATAACTCTAAATATTTCTTTCACCCTAAGCTAAGGGGTTGAAACTATGCACACTATACCCATGGGCCAAGCGCTACCAGAAAATGTTAAAAAAAATCCGAGATGGCCGCTCTGATGACGTCACAGTGGCGTTATCTTGAAAACCGACATTTTTTTGTTTGTTTTATTATGTGTTTTCTTTCTGTGTTGCAAAACTGCGTGATAAATTAGTAAATAATAGAAATATATTCAATCCTATCTGGCCTGGGCTTTTTGGGATCTGACAATACCTAAATATTTTTCTTACCCATTAAGCTAGGGGGTTGAACCTAACAAAACTATACCCATGGGTCATGCGCTACCAGAAAATGCTTTGGCGACGTCACTGTGACGTCACTTTCAAAACCGACATTTTTGGTTGACTTTTCAGTCAGATTTATTTATTTATTTTTATTTGTGTTTTCTTTACAATAACTGTGAGATAAATTAGTAAATAATAGTCTACTAACAATAATAATTGTTTAAAAAAATATATTTTTACAATTTTCCTCGAAGAAACGCAGTAATTTTGAAGATAAATGACAAAAGCATAACTTTTCTGAAACGCCACATGGCGGCCATCTTGAATTTTCCTATCATCCTCTACCAGGAGGTCAATATGACCTGATCAATCTGACCTGATCAATATGACCTGACTATGATAAAGTAAAAACTCACTGACGGTCAGCTTCCATTTTTCTGCCGTTCCAGACATAGGGGAAAAAGTTTGGTAGTGGGGTGGGGGGGGGGGGGGCATAATGCCCCACACTCCAGATAGGATTAAATAGCTTCGAAGCCCCTAAAATGACAATTTTCCGTGGTAAACTTTCCGGGATGTGACGGAACGTTGTATATCTAGCCCTGTTGGGGGTTGCACAAAGGATATGTGACTTTTACATTGGAAAAACTCCTTTGTTTGTAACAGCAATACAGCTGAATTTTTTAAACCAAATCTTCAAAATCATATTCTTCGTGAAAATACTGAGTATATTACGATGGTCAGATGTATTAAAACGAAATTATGATTAATCAAACCGTGATCCTGGCTTATTTGGATATATTCAAAGTAATTATAGCGTGGATTTTGTCTTACAAAAAAATATATTAAACGTCAAACCAAATTTATATTTCCATACAATATATTAGGAAGTACGATTAATCGGAAGATATTTGATATTGGTTTCAGATTTTATATTATTATATCCTCTCTCCCAACAAATGCCCCAACAATACCAAAATAGGCCAGGAGGAACATTTCAATCAAGCATTCGTCCGTCGATGGCGAGAGAGTAACGTGTGCTATTATCTTTATGTCCCAAACTAAAACCTGTCGTCTTTCAGATAAAAGTTCGACTTGCACTGCCGAAGCCAAAGCCCTATTATCAGCTTTAGAAGGTATTGGGTCTACTAAAGGAGGAAAATATGTCATATTCTCAGTTTCATTGTCATACCTTCAAGCAATTAAGAGTGAAACTTCAACTCATACCACGATCTCGAACCTTCTACAATTATCTGACCATAGATTTTATCAACATATTGATGTTGTTTTGTTGGTTGCCTATAGTCACGTTGGAATCACAGGAAATACTGAAGTTGGTGAAATGGCTAAGGAAGCCCTGGATGATGAGATTGACCCTGTTGAAATCCCATATAGCGATTTCAACCCCTCTATCGGTGCTTAAACGAGAAAGCTGTTTCAATCTTTGTGGGATGCTGTGGATAATAAACTTCGTGAGTTCCAAAACATTGTAGGATATACTCATCTGAGCAGTCGGAAGCGTTTTGATCAAGCCATAATCTTAAGGTGTATCCCATGCCACGGAGATCTCAGAGTAAACAGTGTCGTCATCAGAAATGACTTTGACTTATACTTCTGCTATTGGTTTCAACACATTTTAGGTAGCGAAGTATTATTGAACATTCAATTTAAATGTGTTTTGTCCGGATGTATTTATCAGTGCTAATTGATATAAACAACTCCGAACAGATTTGTCGGTGGGAGGAGAGATACGAGTGTATCTACCAGAATGGAATGCAATGAACAGGACTGATCAATACTAAGTGCATCATGGTATATTAAAATCAATTCAATATTTTATTAACGTATCTCCCCGTGATATATACAGGAGCCACTCTCCATTGAGTTATGGGTGACACATTCAATTAAAATATACACAAAGATCAGTTATTCAGACTAGACAATGAAATGGGTTACTCATGAAGGATACCTCTGCAGTGTTCAGGTATTCTATGACAGGTTTTGACCGATAAATTAATTAACGCTTCTAGAAATAGAATTACACATAATAATTCTTTTGTTCTAAACAGTCACCATAAATAAAACTAATTTCAGACAGAAATATCGATCCTCAAATCTTCGTAAACCGGAGAGATAGGATCACATGAAGCTCATCTATGCCATTGTTACACAGTTGGCGTATACGTTGCTCTATTGGGATATTTTCATAACGCCTAATTTATATACGTATAGGCGCAATCCCGCAACGAAATTTAGCTAACGCACTTATTTGTGGTATCTCGCGGACATAGTACTCGGCATCGAAATCTCTATTAAGCATTCTATACAGGCGGAGTTTTCCATTTTCTCTGTTAACAAAATTACTCTATCGTTCATCAAACTGCGGATGCAGATTTCCTTCTATAACCATTAAAACATATGGTTTGCTATAACAAATATTTATATTACGAAAATGTGAGCAATCTAATTCCCACAACCGCTTTCAGACTCGAAAACTCCAGTTTTTACATCCACATTTGGCTGAATTACCTTCTTATTAGGCCTCGCCCGTTTGTGTACATTATGTCTACGGTCTCATCACACTTTTCTATTGAATAATATATAGTATAACCCACCCCATTTGACCATTTATACCTGCGTGTGGTACGTACCTTCCTATAAAGCCACAAGAATACGTTAAGCTCGGTGTTGGATGGCGTTAATACAGGAAATATTGGCTGTTCCCCAAATGGGTGCACGGCAGGAAATTACAAATACTACCATGGAATTATACAACTTTGTAAAGACGGCATATGGTACACCGCCTAAAGTTTTACATTTTGCTATAACTACACCCAGAGCCCGACTAACAGACTGGACCACATATGGACCACATATGTAAGTGATGAGTCAATAAAATGCAAAGAGATACATAATGGTCCACTATATCTACACACAGACATTTTTCCACTTTACTGATGTCCAGTGACCATCCATTAATATTTCAAAATCCGCAGGACAACGACTCATGATGACTTTTGCCACGTGAGTAGCTTGCGTTATTAGTATTTAATCTCAACGCCTGTGTCGTTCTTAGGTCCTGACGACCGACTTTGATCTTGCCGACCGTCCTAGGACCCGTCGCTGTTGTTCCTTTGCCGTACGGGGAAGTATCGATTTCGTCAAGGCTCATTTGCATCGCTATGAGCGTGGTCGTGTCGATCGCAGCTGGGTTGGGATCTGTCGCTAAAGTTACGAGTATTGTTAGTGACACGAGTAGTGAGGGGTTCGACGATTTCGCCGAGAATCATTTGCATAGCTATATCGGTGGTTACGAAGATCTGTGCTCGATCGAGTACCACCCTACACAATTAGCCGATCCTTTCCTACAGAATTGCACTCAAATTTGCTTTGTTGCGTCTCTGCTGGTAACGATTTTCAGCAATAAATATTTCCTTTAATCTCTCTACTGTATTTTCCGGTTCAGAATATTTCACCCTTCACGAAATTCCAAACTACGGACACTCAACCACCGGGTTTTCTTCCGTTACCGGATTTTGTTTGGGTTCAGCAATTTGCACTTTCACATTGCTGGACGCGATATTAAACCTCAATTCTCGTCGGTTAAATGCGGTAATGCCCTTAACACCACCGATCCCTGTCCCTGCACAAGGCAATACATAGACGGATGTTTTCTAAATACGTAGATGTTAATGGGAATGCAAGACCTGGTCCTTTGGATTTATCCATTGACCGTCGACCTTCGACGGAAGTGACATCAGTGCCAGTAGTGACATCATCGCCGGAAGTGACGTCATTGTACGCATGTGCGTAAGCCTGGTCGTGCCGTATGAACCTAACGTCATCGTCGGAAGTGACGTAATCACTGGAATCGACGAAAGGAATAACATTATCACCTGAAGCGAGGTCATCACAGGAGGTGACTAGTCCGGTACCCAGCTCCCATAATGCACCGGTGTAACTCGTGAAGCATGATGGGAGGTGAGATTACAAGCATGTAGTCCGTCATTCATAATCCAGCCGTCCTCCATTAGAGAATATCCGCGTCCATAATCCAAAGACCTATTCCATTTTCCATATAACAGTATTAGGACCAAATTCAAAAAGACAATCATAGTATACAAAAACATAGGCTTGTTTCCTGCAAGAGAGAAGCGGTCAACAGTTTTCAATGATGCCGGCAAGACATCATGATGTTCCAAAAATATCAAATCCGTATCGCTGATCAGTATTCTTAATCCATAATATTCGTTGTAAAGTCGTCATCTAAAGAATGATGTATCTCAGTCACGCTTTGATTGTGTCTGTTCATATGAGTACCATGAGGATCTTGAAGTACATGGGTTCATACGGCCCCTAGCCCCGGGTTAAGCGGAATTAGACACAAGTTACGAAACGTAGCGCCATAGATCTTGCACGCTACGTTCGTATTTTGCTATCAGCATGCGATATGTATCGCCAAATTTGAGAAACTTTGAGTGGAGGCGCTTGGTGGAATAGCCCTGTTTTATAAGTTTCTGCAACAATGTTTTGTGACGTTGATTAAAATCATCACATTTAACACAGGATCTAGCAAATGCTACTAAGCGAGATATGTATACGCCATATGCAGGTCCCGCTGGAATATTACTGTCCAGAAAGGGATAGTTTACGATGTCGAAATTGTAATCATCTCTTTTGTCATAAAGTCGACGAGAGAGAATGCCCGCTTCATTTTCATAGAGATATAGATCTAAATATGATGTGCCTGTAGGGCTATCCTGTAGTTTCCTTCAAATTCAGTGAAGGTGGATATATATCCTTCACTGCCTCATTTATATAGCGGTTATCCACAGCGAGAAGATCGTCTATATAGCGTTTGGTGAATGAGAAGGAACGGGCTTTGAATGGATCGGTTTTTTTCATTGTCGTGAACCCGACTAAGGAGGCCACGTCATCGCACGCTTGTGCGTTAGCGTGGTGGTGCCGCCTGGAGCGTTCATATATGCGGACTACTCAATCTCATTTTGCAAGTTACTGTTTCATTTCGCAATGTAGTAAGCCATAATGATTATAGACAGACTCGACATTGTTTCAAGCTACATGCACTATAATGGATGATACACTGGTCAACATTGTCCTCTCCTAAATCGTAATATATTTACGAAATATTCCCCCTATCCGAAATATTCCCCGTATCGTGATAAATGCAACTTGGAAAGTATAATTACAAAAACGGAGCTTCTCGGCACTGCAGTTGAAGTCAATAAATAATAAATACACGCAGTTGAAATGCAGCACTAAATGCCCATGACGTGGAGACTGTTAAAAATAGAAATTGAAAGAGATTTAAAGTTCTGGCCCATCGATTTCCATTGGCGGATTTGATGATCAGTCACTAATTTCACTTCGCCTCCACATCCAGTCAGATATTTACGAGAAATTTAGAATTATAAAACACAAATACAATAATCTTTTTCTGGTAAACATGGTACGGCGTATCACGTTGGGCACACCGGTTCACGTCAGATCACCGAAGCTAAGCAGCGTTGAGCTCGGTTAATACTTGGATGGGTGACCGGGTGCTGTACTGGCTGGGCTGATTAGTGTCCAGAATAATAGGAACAGTGAACACTCTCGTGTTCTGGCACATGTAGGCACCGTCGTGATATGACTGAAACAATGTTGAAAACGACGTTAAATACTACTCACTCACTCACTCCGGTAAACACTATTTCCAGCCGATGGCGATTGTCTAACTTGCTGATAACTTGTCGTGATATCACACAAAACATTTACGAAAGATGGCGATTGTAAAACTTCAAGCAAAGCAACGTTATTGCGCGTGACGATAATTTTAATCACACTCACCTATTCCGCTTTATTGAGATTTGGTTTTGGTTTACTACAAAATCAAACTTTTCGATCTGTTTCTGTCAATTCCCAGTTGCCCATTGTGCCCCAACCATTCACATCCTGTCCTGTCTGTGCTTGGTCTAAAATGAAGCTGCTTAATCAATTGACCCACATCTGTGGTTTGATCCACATGGTAGATAAATTCACACGATTTCTAGACGGAGACAATTAATGATACAGAAATCATTCTCATTCATTTATTTTCCAAAGCCCATTTTCATATCTAACATAGTTTCTTTTAAAGTTCTTTTCCGTGTTTTGCGTAAAGTTCTTTTCCGTGTTGTGCGTTTTATTTCTGTGTGTATTTCTGCTGACAATCCCAGGAACAACTGTTTCTGTGTATTTTTATTTATGAAGATAAACTTTGCATGTCAAATTCGATACAGTGGGATTCTCCATGGGAGGAGCAACATTTCGATATATGACTTTGCTATATCCAAGCAGAATACACATGATAACAGACTCTTACACACTGACTCTATTGTGTAACCGGGGTTTTTCTTTTGCCGTAATGATCCGGCGCACAATGGGTTTCACTTGTGCCCCGGTGTTCAAGTAGCAAGAACCGGGTGTTCATGCCGATCAAATCCGGGGTGATATTTGACATGAACACCTCCCTAGTTTCAAGAGACACACTGACTTCTTTGTCTGGCATGGGCATTCGTCTGCGTGAATCGCCTGGTCGCCTTCAGGAATTAGCAGGTTTTCATGTAGAAATAAGTTGGGCGAGTGTTAAAGTAATTTATTAACCCGTACCCGGTGTGATTTATCAAACATTTTAAGATTAATCATTGAAAGAACGAACAATGTCCGTTGAAGTGTGCGACGGGAGACAACTCGCATGAAAATGATACAAAAGCCTTTTGATATCGAACTTTCAAGTGAAATTTCGAGAAACCCAAGCTCAATTCATCTTCGCATTTCGAGTTAAATGCTACACTAGCGTTCCGTCACGTGTAGTGTTCGACTTGCATGTGCGAAGATGGCTCAATTGAGCACCACTAAATCACAAGTCAGCTTTGATAAATGTCAGTCAAATACAGAATTACTTTCCATTATTGGAGTGACAAGCTACATGTATCGTTATAGGATCTGCATGGAAATACGCCATGTAAATATCACACTTTGGTTTATTTTGCTGCCAGTCACATACCTTCTTGTCGAGTGACACCAGCGTCGTCGCGGTCGTGCATTCTTGCTGCAGTTTCACTGAATCCGGTCACAATTTCTTTTTCTGAGCGTTACACTATATGCCTTCTGATATACATACATTAAAACAGCGACTGCCTCAAATATAGGTCTAATCTTTGATTGTCGCCTGCTGAGCGTTGATTGCAGACCAAGCAGTCAAAATATGACGCGTCTGTATGTCGTAACGCCTCAATTTTCTGCCGTACGTATATGTGTGGGTACAAGTCAAATGTCTACCGGTAAACGTGAATTTCTGTCAGACATTACCTTAATTATAGGCATAGTATGAGATCATGCGTATGAACATAGGAATATGTAATTTGTATGTCTGCATATTTTGCTTCATATGCGTTTCACGTAATGTAAATTGTGACACGTATATATATCAATTACATATATCTTTTTGTTACAAATGTTTGTAACGATAACGTGAGAGTTACGGACCAGTCAAACGGGTTGTGGAAGTTATGTTTCGTATGCAAATGTGTTGTTTGTCCTGAAAGAACCATGATGTGTTACACAATACGGCCATTGTGTAAGTTATTTATCGCCTTCGACATCGGGGTACATGCAGAATGAACACTCACACCAGTCCGATTTAAATACCTCGGTCGCTTCGCGACCTCGGTATTCAAATCGGACTGGTGTGAGTGTTCATTCAGCATGAACCCCTCTGTCTCAGGCGATAACTATTACTTGTCACGGTACCCGTATTTCAAATAATTGACAGTATATCAGCCCATCTACGGTCTCGATCCAGGGAACTTCGTGCCTGTCAGACAAAGAGAATATTCTATAGCGGTAAAGCTGGTTGCATGAAAACAATCTCATTATTGAAAGGTTCAGTTTTGTTTTCCCGTACATTCTTCTGCTACCTTCATTTATGTGACTCCCCAACAAGTATTTGGCGCTTGGTCTTACATGAAGCTATTTAAGTTGTGACTTGATAATCGTCTACTGTTTGGCCTATAATTTTGGTGGTTTCCTGTATACGAAAACCGAGTCTTAGATTTTTTGCTTTTATAATGCATTGCATCTTAAATTATGAAACCTGGAATAACATAATACCAGTATTATGTTACATTGTGCTTGAAAAGCTGCTTGCATGTGCTTATAATAATCAGATAACCATTAATGTTTATCGTGAGCTATGCTCTGATTATCAAAATGCGATAACTTTTAATGTAAATCGAAATGTCCATGTCACAAGTCAAAGACGGCTCAATTACATCATATAATTGCATAATTTGATACATTACAATTAATCACATTTAATTCACTCTTTCCCCGTTAACCCTTGTACAATGCTGTCTTGTCCCGGTGGCGGCTAAAGGGGCACAGCACGTCGGCCTCCTCGTGAACTCCGGTTCTTTCTCGTGATCTCTTCCCTATGTTTATAACATGGAGCGTTATTTTTTTCAACTATCGATAACTGGTTCAATATGATAATATGGATCAAATATTCCTACTATCCCAAGAAATGCCCTAAGTTGATTAATCGGTTGTATTGAAAGTTGATCTATTTCATTCAACACCGCATTATCAATGGAAGTGAATTTAGCTCAATCATACCATAAGATTGTACCATTAGCTCAAATAATTGATTAACATTTGTTTCTGTCAAAATAGTTCACTTTTCCAAAATCTTCCCTCCTTCTTCAAATCTTTAACTTGATTATTTTTATTTTGACTTCTGACTTCCGACTTCTGATTTTCGACTTCAGAGTTTTAGACATCCATTCACCCCTTGCTACTTTACCTTTACATACAAAATAATACCTATAATTATGTCTGTGACTTTGTGCTCTGGTCTTTCTGATTAATAGAAAAGTCAATTTAAAGGGAACCCCAATGTTCTAGATCCAGTTTTAGGTCACGATTACAGAGACATTGTGATTAAATCTGTTATTGATGGAATTTATTGCAAATGATATTTGATGATGTCACCAAATGAACTCTAGATGATGAGCTAGGTTATACTGGAATTGTCACAAAGCTTTAAGTCTAATCCTAAATCTTTGTAATATTGCTTATTTATAGCATCATGAAAACTAGTTCTGAAAAGTTCTAAGTATTTATAGAAATACGGTTCCCATATCAACAGATTAAAAAAGACTTTATCTTGAAAATTGCACTGGTTATGATATCTTATCACCGAATATGGAGTAACAAAGGTTCGTGCGATTCATATTTATTGAAAATTCATTTCAAGTAACACACCTCCTTATACAAGTTAAAGGACTGCAAAGGTATCAGAATCCTACATATCCTTATTTGTCTATCTAATCAACTCGCCAATAGCTCATTTGCATATATATCAAGAAAAGCAGAAAATCGTAAATATTATTCGATAACGTTTTGCAATTGTGATCAGTTGAATAGAATTGTGCAATTATTTGATGTAATTGTGTTGCATTTATCTGCGGCGTTGGGCACATTACTTTACCACATTTTTTGAAAATATTCAGGGGCGGGGTGCGGGTGTGTGGAGGGAGGGGTATGCCCCCCAAGATCCCCAAAAGCCCGGACCAAATAGGGTTAACCCAGAATATATTTTAATCGATAATGACTGGTAGTATATTTTCGACTTGAAGTTGAAAATTATCATAAATGTAAGACTATTTTTCCTTTATTGGGATATTTGATCCATATTATCATATTTACACAAGTTATCAATAGATGAAAAAAACCCGCTCCATGTTATAAACATATGGGAGAGATCATGAGAACGAACCGGAGCTCACACGGTGTCCCACGTGATGTGCACTTATATGATGTAATTTAGGCGCCTTTGACTTGTGACATAGGACATTTCGATATACGTTAGAAGTTATCGCATTTTTATAACCATAGCTCAAGATAAACACCAATGGTTATCTGAAGCTTCGACAGGAGAGTCAGTTGATATTCTGTACAGGCAGATTGACATCTACCAGTTTTGAAATAATTGAAAACAATTCGAGCCTCTGTTGAGCCATGTAAAATCCTACACTTGTTCATGTATACTGTTACTGGCCTTAACCAATGTGATTTGTGTTTGCGCCAATAAACGAATCTGAATCTGAATCTGATTATTATAAGTACATGCAAGCAGCTTTTCAAGCACAATATGCCATAATAATGGTATTGTTTCATTCCATTCTCATAATTTAAGATGCAATGCATTATAAAAGAAAAACAATATCCTAAGTCTGAAGTCAGAAGTCGGAAGTCAGAAATCCCCTCTTGGCTTTCGTACCTTTGTCTTACGGCATGAACTTTCCAGATCGTGACATTAAAAGTTCTCATTCTAATTTCCATTTCTAGTCTTTGTTGAAATGTATATCCCTGAACTTCTACATCATCACGACTACAATATGTGTGTATTCTTTGTTCACCTCGTCTGAGAAGAGATTTGTTTCTGTAATTGACTTCTTCAGTTTACATCGTTCGTATACACATGATAAAGATGTATCGCGTCAGTATTGACTGCGGTATGAGGAAGGATTATGATATTGGTCACCAAATATATTACTTATGCGTATCAGGCAACCTGCAGCTTTATAAGAAACTGTGTTGATCAGTTTCACCCCTAAAATACCCCTACTTGAAAATAGGATAGGACAGAATAAATAAAACATCTCGGTCATAAATGTATATGAACGTTTGTGGCTTCGAAGTCATCTACGCTAGAGGTCAGACTTGGACACCGATAGTACCGCTTTCGTATCACAACGACTACTTTACTCAAACTCACAACATAATTCAGGATTCCTCCTGGATGATTAGGAGATACAAGCGCAGTTTTTTTGTGGTGCTCTTGGAGAATTTGTCTTCAAGGACCCAGTCGGAAGTCATTGAAAGTAGATTGTGGTTAGTATGGTCTGAACATAGACGCGAAATGCCTGAAAGGTTTTTGCTACTACTGTTTCCCGGTTGATAGGTGTGGCGACTAAAAATGGCCAGCGACTGCTTGTCCGGCTCTTATCTTCTCGCCTAGCTTGAACATGTTTCTCCAAGTGTTGAAATATGGACGGACACTTATCATAATAAAAGGGCAGGAGAAGAGACACTATTAAACGACTTGACGTTTGTTGAGTGCCTTGTTGACTCACTTGGGTAGAGCTTTGTTTGATCGTCGGTGCATAGAGACTGCTGAACGAGACGAATTCCAATCCGCCTTTTTCCTCATTAATCCTTAGATAAAACAATTGCTTTGGCGCACTAGCGAGACCCCTGACTTCAATTTGTGGTTCCTACCGTCCACATCTTAACCTGGGCTACACTGTTGAATATCTTTAATCAGGGATAACTGAACTATTTTCGCCAAAATGATCATCGGTGTAAGCCTAATGGGGATTTCTTGTTATAGAAGGGTAATTGGATGCATATTTACCATATTTGAAGAAGAATATTACGATCCGCAAAATTAGAACGAATGTCGTGTGTCAATGCACCTGTCGATACGCCTGAGCCATTCTTTTTCTGATAATTAAAGCGGGAAAGTGGAGACTCACTCGCTCAGACACGGCGATGGTTGATATCCAAGTCTAGCCGCACGCTCGAACGATGACTTTGGTGCTCCAAAGTGTTTGCCTCACGTCATTCCTAACTAATTTTGCATACACAGACCAACGGGCAAGGCTTTGCTGTAAGTCTTCCCATTGGAAAGGCAATATCCCGAACAAAAGACTGACAATACAAATTGCAGCACCCACAACACAAAATCGTTCCCGACCGACGAGCCAAGCTTATTCTCCGTATACACGTAGTGTATGTACGGCGACATGAATTATTCTATGCGGAATAACTCAAAGGGCGCCTGAATTAAAATAGCAAAAGGTCAGCTGACATTAAAGGTCCCGGATGTTGGAGTCTCAATGCACCGGGAGAAAGCACATGTGGCCAGTCCATCTGCAGGTTTCACCACGGATGGGCGTGTATAGGGCTTTATCGCCTGTACATTTAATATCTTCCGGCACCGGTCTGACGGTTCGGTAGCTCCTTACGCGATCTTCTTTCCTCCTAACTTTACGCGGTCCCAATCCCGTTTTTTTCTTCTTGTTTTCTCCCAGTCTTCTGAACCCACCTCCAAAATTCAGCAGCTTCTCGTTTCATGCGGTTAGCCGTTATATTTGTCAAACTACAGAAACCTTTCGCCCGAGCAGGTTAATATGGTGGCACGATATTGTTAGTGGTTTTGAAGTTTTGGTTGTTGGGTTGTTTTCTGGCTTTCTGTTGGCTTCGTTTAGCGATTTCTCTTGATTTGTGATGGTATTCAAACATTCGGTGTTGCTTATGTTGGCCTGTTAGTAGCGCTTGAATAATGGTAGATTCCAAGTGGTAATTTGGATAGATTGGGTTTTGGTTCGATGAACACTGCAAATTAGCCAGATCTGTGAAAATAACAAGCACTTGTAATCAGCACGTGTTGAAGCTAAATCGATGGTTTTCAATAACCACATGCAACCGTTTTCAATCTCGGTCCCATAGGCGAAGGGTTATTCGTTATAATTTCACATCTATGTCCGTACGCATAGCAGGTAATTTTTATACGCCCGCTTAACAAAAGCGAACGTATTATGGGATGGCGTGGTCCTTCCGCCTGTCCCTTTCTTTTCCGGGTCTACATCGGAGTATTTATTTAGTCTCAATTTCTTGTGGTTGGATGCATTATAGAAAGAATGTGTCTCGTACCAAATAACGTATCTGTGTTGTTGGCATGGTGAGCAAATGTGGGAGAAGTAAAGAATAGGCGCCAGATAGCCATAGTAAGCCATCAATGAACTTGATCTACTTAGAAGTTATGAATGAAATTTTCAAAAAATTCACACAAATTCCACCGTTTGACCTCCCCCAATATTCCCTAACCTGTCCGCAAGGGAGTACCGGTCTATATTTTTCATAAAAGTGATCGTAACGTGACAAAAAATGTTATTTTCAAAAACCCTTTGTTATGCAAATGGCCATGTACGGCATGCAGCAAATACCATCTTCGCGGAGTTGCCGTACCGTAAATAGATGTGTAATCAGCCAAACCACAATATTTTCAACATAAACTGTTGTGAAAAAGGGACACTCACCCCCAAATCGGCGACGAAGAACCCGCCGTGAACACCACTCCATTTTATCGGCCCGACGTTATAGCGAGAAGACCGCTTGGCCGCGAATCAGGTCAATGAAGGGCGTACACCAAACGAACAATTAGTGTTTGACGAAAGGTCATGTGATCATGCAGTTACATCAAAACAGAGCAGCCCAACGAATCCTATCCATACATCTCGCCTAATTCGGGCTCCATTCATCCATACCAAATAAGGGAGGGTCACAATGGGGGGGGGGGGGGGGAATACAGTACAGTTTTGGGGAACTAAAATATCATCATTCACTCCATCTTTGTCAGAATTTCAGTCGGTGGAGAAATTAAACTACACGATACACCTCCGCAATATGAGCAACCATATTGGCGAAGGCATCATTTCCGTATTGTCTTCGCCACAAAAATTCGATCAGATAAGACTCTAATAGAGCCTCCTTACTGGTCCCACCTTTGTGACTCAACCGACGTTTAACGGCCCACCAACTGCTTTCTATTGTCTGGGTGTGCGCTCTAGTATCAGGATCCACGAAATTCATATTGTGGTTGACCGTGAAATGTACATAGCCTTCGTCGGTCAAACAACAATATGCTTTCCATAGATCACTCATAATGGTGCTGCCGAGAAGAATCCACTCCTGTAGGAGTGGTAACAGGTTGATATTTCCTCGGGCTGGTACACGTGCCATCCGCATTCTACCAGTTTCTCTCTCAATCGCACCAAATACCCACTGCTGCTCCGTTTTGACGCAACCACGCTGGTACTTACGCTTGCCAAAGCAGGATTCGTCTATCTCTACAATCCGACCAGGACCACCAAGTTGTTCACTGTTTGATTTCTCCAACGTCACCATACAGACCCCTCGACAAAAATTATACCAGTCTATTGCCGTAGGTTTGCTGATCTCCACCTCATCCATCACAAATCCTAACGGCTGTTCCGCACACCACAAATACGTCAATTCTACAATCTGTTCTAGAGTCAGATTTACTACATTTCACGGCTGTGGCGATCAAGTGGTGTTCACGGCACCATCGCAAACAACGGTTTCTGTCATTTGTTATTTTCCGGACAAGTAATTTGTAACTTGCCGGCCAGACCGGCAAATCACTAAATGTATCCTCCTTACTCGTCGATGCCATGTTCAGTTGGCTTCCAAATTTCCCCTTTTGAGAGACGCACCTGTCTCTATTGTGAAGCGTAAAATTGTACTCCACAGCTTTTTACCTTTACACAATGACCACTAATTTATTTCATCTGCATATTCTTTGTCAGGTACGCTGAAATGACGTGGAGGAGCATCAATGAGGAACAAAATACCTGGGCTCTGGTCCATATACGCCACTGGGGGGATGACGTATCCGACCATGGCGGACCCGTTCGGGGTACAAGAGGGAGGGCCTCATAAACGATATCCTGATGTCTGGCATCTTTGAGTTATTTCAGCGCCCCTCTCTCTCTCCTCAGTTTACGTGTATTTACCTTCGTCGTCGTCGTCAGCAACGTGAAACTATGCGCTTGTCTTTATTAATAAATGAAACAATATTTCCCCATGTCATTGCCTTCACTATGTAAGATTGTGATTGTTAATCGTGGCAATATACCCGTCTTGGTGAAATTAATTTTCGTCTTGGTGTCCTGCAAATGTAGAGTATCCATAACTCATCCCTGTCATATTTGTTGAATCATGTCGGCCCTTCTGTTTTATCACGTGTTTTACGTAGACTTTTCTCAACTTTGTGTTTCATGACTGTCAGAGAATATCTCATGAACCAACAGTAACTCTCACCAAAATAAAGAAAAAAACTAAAAAATGAACAACAAGAGAGAAAAGAGAGATAAAAAAAAACAAGAAATCCACCACATACAAATGTTGGAGAAAAAAAATTTCTCCACATGCAAGCCAACATTTAACACAGCATGTAAATGCAAACACAAGTTTACAACGGACACCCCTACTCCTTGGAACAGTCCAACATCAATGAAATGAACACCCACACTCGGCCGCATGCTGTCGGCAATGCAGATCATGAATATGTATAAATTTCCTAATTTGGGTGCTGTGTCATACATATGCATTATACGCATGCGTGCAAACTGTTCACTATCCAATCAGAATTTCGGATCTATATATGGTTTCCCTCCCTTTCTGATTGCTTTCGGAAACCCTGTGGGAGGTTTAAATATATCTTGCGAACACATTCACTCATGTCTTGCGAGCGTAGCTCAGTCGATAGAGCGCAAGCCTATGGTCCAGAGTGTGTGGTCGGCGGGTTCGATCCTACCCCGAGTCGTGATTGACCGGTAATGTAATTGCACTGTATTTCCCTGTACTAACCCATGTGTAATAAAATAAATAAATGCTAAATAAATCTACATTCGTCTACAGGGAAACGGAATTGCGACACATGGTGAATGAGGAGGGGAGAATGATACAGAAGTGTACGGAAAGGCAGTTTCGCCAAATTTCACTTTATAACTTTTTAAACCCCAAAATAAATCCTAGCCCCATTTATTACAAGCGTCTAGTCCGTCATTCATAATCCAGCCGTCGTCCATTAGAGAATATCCGCGTCCATAATCCAAAGACCTATTCCATTTCCATATAACAGTATTAGCACCAAATTCAAAAAGACAAAGTATACATAAACATAGGCTTGTTTCCTGCAAGAGAGAAGCGGTCAACAGTTTTCAATGATGCCGGCAAGACATCATGATGTTCCAAAATATCAAATCCGTATCGCTGATCAGTATTCTTAATCCATAATATTCGTTATATTAATCTGGCCCCCAAAAAATATCGCCCTGTTTAGAATGTGTTTTAATCCACCAATGGGAATAGAGATCACGTGGTCGTGAGAATCAATTGACATGAATGAAATGACGTCAGTAGAATACTACGCCTGGCTCGAATTCTTTACCACAGCCGCAAATGTCCATCTCTATCTCCAGTCCTCCAAATTAAAAGTGGAAATTCAACGTATCCCACCATCTTGAAAATTCTACAATTATGACATTAGATTTGATCAACATATAGATATTGTTTTGTTTGGTGCCTAGTCACGTTGACATCAAAGGCAATACTGAAGCTGATAAAATGACTAAGGCAGCTCTGGATGGAGAAGTTGATCCTGTTGGAATCTCGTACAGCGATTTCAGACCATCTATCTGCGCTTATGTAAGAAAGCTGTTTCAATCTTTATGGGGTACTAGGATAATAACACACTTCACGAGTTAAAATAAACTGTTGGTTATACTCATCTGAACAGCCAGAAACGTTTCGATCCGGCCATGATTAGACGCTGTAGGATCGGTCATGCACGATTAGTTCACGAATATTTTACTAAAACAGGAGCTGGTCCCAAGGTGTATTCCATGCCATGAAGATCTCACAGTTAAACATATTCTCATAGACTGCATAAATTTTAAGATTGTAAGAGATACTTTTATCGAGCAGCTACGCTGGAAGATCTTTTTAGCAGAGTCAAAGAGGATTGTATTTTAAATTATTTGAGAGAGATTGGTTTGTTGTACAAATTTTAATGTTTGAACATGTTTTAACGCATTAGTATACAGAGTTTTGAATTGATTACTTAGAATTTTGTTTGGTCGTCGCTATATAGCTGAAATATTGCTGAATGCGACATTAAACCTTAATTCTCTCTCTCCCTCTCCTCTTGAATCCTTAGCGTCGCTATATAGCTGGAATATTGCTGAACGCGACGTTAGACCTTAATTCACTCTCTCTCTCTCTCTCCCGGAGTTGTTGAATTGAATACTTAAAATTTTGTTTGATCTTCGCTATATAGCTGAAATATTGCTATTAAACTTAATCCTCTCCTCTCTCTCCCTCTTTGTCATGATCTCACGGTGAAACATATTCTCATAGACTGCACAGAGTTTCAGATTGTTAGAGACTTTTTATCGAGCAGCTACGCTGGAAGGTCTTTTTAACCGAGTAAAAGAAGATTGTATTTTAGATTATTTGAGATTGGTTTGTTGTACAAATTTTAATGTTTGTACCTGTTTTAACGTATTAGTTTACTTAGTTGTTGAATTGTATCCTTAGAACTTTGATCGTCGCTGCGATCGGACGTTAAATCTTAATTCTCTGTCTTTTTTGTAGAAATGATAATTTGGGTCCTCACCATTGAATTATCAGACATTTTTATTATCGGTAGAAAGTTCTTCGTGTATTTGATGGGTTTTGTTATTTTGTAAAACCCATTTGGTTTTATCAGTTGCCCATTTTTTTCATCCAGCGTCAGTTTCACGACAATGTTGGAGGTGTTTAACGCTGGAAAGTTGAACGTAACAACCAGTAGGTCCTTTTGCGTTCTGTATTTGTGTCTCAGATTTATCAAGAATTAACGAACAGCTGAATATCATCATGCAAAAATGAAAAGTGTTCAGAAATGGTCATTGTAGAGGTTATATGGACGAAGAAAAAATGTAAAATTGAAAAAAATACAAGTAGCATCTTATAATAAATATGTTTTGCATACGCATTTAGTAAGTTTGTTTTTGTGAATGCAGGATACAATTTAATGGAGAGATTATTAACACAATTGGTTGCATATCGAGTGTTATTTATTCTTGCAATTAGTACAAGATAATAAAGGAAGTGTATTCGCTTCATACGACTTTGGATGGATGGTTTGGAAGGTACTTAAAAACTTTAAACGCTCGCTACCGAGAATGTATTCTGTATAAGCTGACTTTTTATGTGTTATCAGTAGTTACTTTTGTTAAGTTTCAAATAAAGTATAACATTGTCTGAAATATTGCAGATTTTTCGTTACATAATCTTTGGAAATGTCCGTGATGGAATCGCAGTGAAAGTCCTCTATTTTGACTAGTGTTTATTGCGTTTTTTTTTTGCTGCTTTGTTTCGATATGATTATTGCTATATGCCATCTTTTACTAATATACAGTATTTGACAGGTTAGGTTGAATATCTCCTATGGGTTACTATACCTACGTTCGGGTACAGTGCCTCATTTGAGGTATAGTGATATACCCCAATGGAGTGCCATATCAGTTTTAGTTTTCACATATTTATGCATTAATTCACATATCTGTTCAACCCTGGAGGACATGGATCAGTTGATATATCTGGCCTCGGTATATTGAGAAATTAATTGAAATATGTAATCTCTCTAGCACTCAAATAAAGACTGCATATAAGGAGATGTCTTTATGTTGTGAACATGTGTAAACATTATTTAATGATATATGTATATATATATATATATATAGATTAAATGATCACAGTAAAAACTGCCTTTGTGTATGGTAAATATAGTATTAGAAAAAAGTCATGACTAACTCGGACTGATTGATTTTGCTAACTAGTTTCACTGCTTTCAGCAGTTCTTCAAAGCATCGTTTATTAAAATCAATTCGATGGCGGTTCTATTTATGTGCATGTGTGTTTTTCACAATTAGTTACAGTGGTGATATTATATATAGTAGAAATTTAGGAAAAGGGCCAAACGTGAAGATAAATTGTTTGAAAATAGAGAAAACGCCGACACGCTCACATTGTTCTAATGCGCATTTCTGCTGTTTATTCAGCTTCTTCAGAGAGCATACTCACGGTATGTCAGATCGTAACAGTTTTATAAGGTACAGTGTTGTATAACATTGTCCTTGGTGATCGTATCCAATATACGTCATGAAAGATACAATTATTTCTATATACAGATTATGCAAGTATAGCAATAATAGTACAGCCCTATTAAAAGGGAACACAATAACTTAATGGGGAGGATTAAAGCATACAATCTTAATCCGTAATGCTTGGAAAAGTAGTACAATAATACCTCTGGTAAATGCAAGTACAAATCAATGAAGTCAGTCTATACAACTGTAAGTGGGATTAAGCCT
>JAVTVY010026880.1:0-11149 GCA_036873755.1 Hanleya hanleyi | reverse complement strand
GCGCTGGGGCGGGGCGGGAAAACCCACCGGCGATTGAACATACGGACGTCTAAGAGGAAACATTAGGAACTCTTCTATGTTTGGATGTAGTTTTTAGTGAAAAACCCGGAGGTGACGTCATACAGGGTCCAGTTTTCGACACTAAGTGACCACATCCGACAAAATGGCCAGTTTTCGACACCGGATGTGCCGCCATCTTGAACATACGTGCCGCCATCTTGGATATGTCCCATAATGCACCGGGTCAAAATACTCGCAAAATCTGATTGGACGAGAGCTCTGGGACGGATTTGAAATACTCGCTTCTGATTGGACGAGACCTCCGTATTGCATCTGCGCATGCGCAGAATGATATTCCTACCGCACACCCAACCCATCAGATGCCCCTTCACGAATGCTTCACTTAGATACCTCACTCGACCCCATTGGTGCATTAGGGGCTCCCCTACATCCCAACCCGGCTATTTTCATACACTTGGGCCACCGCGCATGCGCAGAATGCCGATAGTTCAACCCCACACCCAGCCCATCAGATGCCCCTTCACATAAGCTTCACTTTGATACCTCACTCGACCCCATTGGTCCATTAGGGGCTCCCTAGCTCCCAACACGGCTATTTTCATACCCTTGGGCCACCGCGCATGCGCAGAATGCCGATAGTTCAGCCCCATATCCAGCCCATCAGATGCCCCTTCACGAATGCTTCCCTTTGATACCCCACTCGACCCCATTGGACCATTAGGGGCTCCCCTAGCTCCAAAACGTCTATTTCCATACCCTTGGGTCACCACGCATGCGCAGAATGCCGATATTTCAACCCCACGCCCAGTCCATCAGATGCCCCTTCACGAATGCTTCACTTTGATACCTCATACGACTCCATTGGCCCATTAGGGACTCCCCTAGCTCCAAAACCGCTATTTCCACACCCTTGGGCCACCGCGCATGCGCAGAATGCCGATATTTCAACCCCACACCCAGCCCATCAGATGCCCCTTCACGAATGCTTCACATCGATACCTCACTCGATCCCACTGGACCAGTAGTCAATCTCCTAGCTCCAAAAAGGCTATTTTCATACCCTTTGGCCTCCGCGCATGCGCAGAATGCCGATAGTTCAACCCCGCGCCCAGCCCATCAGATGCCCCTTCATCTAACCTTCAATTTGATACCTCACTCGACCCCATCGGACCCTTAGGGGCTCCCCTAGCTCCCAAAAGGCTATTTTCATACCCTTCGGCCGCCGCGCATGCGCAGAATGACGATATTTCAACCCCACACCCAGCCCATTAGATGCTCCTTCACCTAACCTTCACTTTGATACCTCACTCGACCCCATCGGACCATTTTATCTAGGGACTACTTTTTCTCCGCGGAAGCTTTTTCCCGAGACCGAATCACCGCCAAAACCACGGCGGTTTTTTTTTTTTTTTGCCGGAACTTTTTTTTTTGCCCGAACATGCCCGAACATGCCCGAACATGCCGTCCACCTGCCACACACTAAAACCGGCCGCTCGCGGCCATCTTGTACCCACCTCCCACATCATGACACTCGCGGCCATCTTGTACCCACCTCCCACATCTTGCACTCACTCACACTCGCGGCCATCTTGTACCCACCTCCCACACATGACACTGGCGGCCATCTTGTACCCACCTCCCACACATCACGCATGCGCACAAACACACTTATGACGTCACACAAGGTTCTGCGCATGCGCAGTGAGGCGCTATTACGCCAATTTAGCCTTTGTATACTACTCACGTCAATTAGTGATCACAGCGCAATGTTTTGTCGTCTAGAAATGAACACAATTGAAAGAGGACCTGGGATGTACGTTTTCAATAACTTGTTACTGTCTGACGAATTGTTTTGTGAGAGGGTTTTAAATCTTCTGAATGACCAATTAAAGTGTCCGTTATATGTTACAGAAAAACTGATTTGGTGGGACAATACAAAATATAAAATTAAGCAATTGGCCCGCTTTTATGGGGCTCGCAAAAAGAAAGAATCTGAGCAAGAACTATATCAGTTACAAAGGATTTTAGACAATGAATATAGGCGAGCTGCTATTATTCCTGATTACAACACTAGTCTAATCACCGAGACAGAGGGTCGTTTAAAGGATCTCGAATGTTTGAAATGCCAAGGCGCTATTTTGAGGTCTAAGGCTAGGTGGATACACGAGAGTGACAAAAATACAAAGTATTTCTTAAATTTGGAGAAGTACAGACAAGAAAATAAATTAATATCAGAGTTATCTACTGTTGATGGTGATACTATTTATGATACTGAATCTATATTAAATGAGATCTCTAGGTTTTATAAGGATTTGTTCAAAAGAGAGGACATTGATGCTGAAGCACAGACATCCGTTCTGTCATCAATTGAAACATCCCTTTCTGAAACTGAAAAGGAATTATGTGATGGGGAATTATCCCTTGAGGAACTGAAGTATGCGTTAGATGGCATGGCGCGGAATAAATCGCCGGGGGGCGATTCGCTTACTGTGGAATTTTTTTCTCATTTTTGGAACACTGTGGGTCCCATTTTACTTGATGTATATAATCATGCTTTTAACGCTAGAGAACTGTCCCGATCAATGAAAAGTGGGATTATTACCCTGGTGTATAAGAAGAAGGGGCCTAAATCTTTGTTAAAAAATTGGAGGCCAATCAACCTTCTTAATGTTGATTATAAGATTGTATCGAGGTGTATGGCCAACAGATTAAAACAGGTTGTTGGTAGTATTATTGATCCCTGTCAGACTTGCTGTATACCTGGCAGGGATATATCAGATACTATTTGTAGTCTAAGAGATGTATTACAGTATGTTGAAGATGATAATGTGGAAGCATATTTTGTAAAACTAGACCAGGAGAAAGCCTTTGATAGAGTGGCACATGAATATTTATTTAATGTACTGAGTAAATTTGGATTTGGTGACAATTTCATCCGGTGGATGAAGATTTTTTATACTGATGTCCGCAGTACAGTTAAATGCAATGGATTCCTTACGGATTATTTTATAGTTGGAAAATCTATCCGACAAGGATGTCCAATATCAGCACTGTTGTATGTGTTAAGTGTTGAGCCTCTAGGTGCTCTTATACGATCATCGGAAGATATACATGGAATAAGTATACCAGGGTCTTCAACCATTTCCCTAATTTTTGAACATGCGGATGATGCTACAATTACAGTTGGAGATAAGAAATCAGTTGGAAAGTGTATTGAGTGTGTGGATTTATATGGTGCAGCATCTAATGCTAGACTAAATGTGGATAAGTCCGAGGTTATGCCTGTTAATGGTGACTTTGTCAGTGATCGCATAGAGGGACTTCCAATTGGTATTGACTGTTTGTGTATATTAGGCGTATACATTGGAATTAACAAAACTTTGTGTGCACAGAGAAACTGGAAAGACAAAATTCATAAAACTGAAATACTTTTAAGTTTTTGGAAACAAAGGAAACTGACATTAAAAGGCAGGGCTGTTGTAATATCTACTTTGTTATTATCTCGGTTTTGGTATGTCACGACAGTTCTGTCTTTACCAGATATATACCTGAAGCAACTAAAGAATATGTGCCTTACCTTTTTGTGGAACGGTGGGGCGCACCTAGTTAGTTATGGGTCTGTAATAGATGATACGTGTAAAGGAGGCTTAAACATTCCGGATATTTTATGTAAATTAAAGGCTTTTCGGTTGAAGTTTTTGGCACGATTTTTTAATGCGTCCCATCGTGCTATCTGGAAAGATTGTTTTAAATACTTTTTGAACAGATGGATGGACTTGGGTCTCTCGTCTGAATTATTTTTTATGACCAGTCACAAGCCACTTGTAAATAGCCTTCCTGAATTTTATAAGGACATGTTTATGGCATGGGTTGATATACAGCATTGTGCATCTATTGATATTTCTAATCGGGAATCTGTTCTATGTCAACCGCTTTTTATCAATCCAAGAATCACTGTTAATGGAAAAACATTGTGTTCGGAGCTGTTCATCAGATCGAAACTGTTTCTCTTGAAGGATATTTTGTATGAAGTGATCCCTGGGTTTTTACCCCTGGCTGCGGTACAGGAGGTTGTTTTGGATGCTTGTCCTGAGACATCACCGAAGCGTGTTGAATTGTTGTATAGTTTGATTAAATCGGCCATTCCTGAAGAGTGGATGTATGCTATACATGAGCCAACAACAACTGTGTGTACAGTTAAAGCAATGGCTATTATACATAACGGAGTTAAGAAACCTATGTGTCAATTAAATACTTCATTTTTTTACAAATTGCTCAGAAATAAAATTTCTAAGGAACCAATATCTGTACACTATTGGGAGTTCTTATACCCAACTATTGAAATTAAGAAATTTTGGCCGTTGGTTAATCTTCCAGGGAAGAGTCCAGACTGTGTTTACACAGACTATAAGGTGTTGCACAATATTATTTTTACACAAAAGAAATTGTTCAAAGTTGGTTTGTCTGACACAAACATATGTAAGTTGTGTAACTTACATGTCGAGGACACTGAACATATGCTGTTTTTTTTGTCCGTCTGTACAGGATTTTCTTCAGTATATTGGTCGCATTGTTGAGAATTTGTTTCAATTTGCTAATGTGCAAGTTCTAAATAGAGTTTCTTTTGATACACTTCTTTTGTTTGGATATTGTACAAAGTCCACAAGTGTAAATACGTATTTTGTAAATATTCTCTTGTCATTGGCCAGATTGGCTATTCTACGAAGGAGAAACATGTTCGTCGTCACAGAGAAGGTTTTGCCTGTAAAATATTTGTTCAAATTTATACTGACACAAAGTATTAAAGCAGCTTTTGTATATTTAAAAGGGAACAGGCAGTTATTCGAGAAACGGTTTGTCAAACATAATCCGTTTGTAAATGTTGACAACGAAGATAAGTTGAGAACTAATTTTCCGTAATTATGTTTTGCACATTCTGCATCGTTATCATCAAGTTACTTTATAGTTTCCATAACAAGAATGTAAAAGTATTTCTATTGCATAACTTTACATGAAGCAAATTACGGAGTAAAAATGAGCTTGTGTTGGGCGATCGGGAATTCCCTAATCTGTGATATATATCTTTTAATTCACCTGATTCGCCGAATTGTATGCCTTGTATATGTTCTGAAAGTTTTGTGTATATGTTTCTATATTTGAATAAACATTCTATTCAAAAAAAAAAAAAAAAAAAAAAAAAAAAAAGGCGCTGGTTTTAGGCACCAGTCTCTATGGAGGCGTGGGTTCGAATAGAAGAAGGGTGCATGACTGTGATAAACTTATTTTAATTTGCCCCTTATCAAAGATTGTGTATTATGTTCTGTACTATAGTTTGTAATTATTGATGTATTTCTTACTATGTGTGAGAATAAATATACATTCAAAAGAAAAAAAAAGTCTAAGGCGCTGGTTTTAGGCACCAGTCTCTATGGAGGCGTGGGTTCGAATTCCACCGCTGCCAAGATATTTTTACTCTTTCCAGGCAGGTAAAGTTTGCCTTAGATCATTAGGCCACTCTACCATTACGGGGCAATTGTCCATTTTACATCTGTGATAATTAATTTTAACCGAATGTGATTGTCAAGGGTTTGTGTATATATGTTGATTCGTATATTGCTTTGTGAATATATTATTTTTCCTTTAAAAAAAAAAAAAAATTGTTTGCTGTAAATACGAAAATCTTGATCAAAAGATTCTTTCCTTGGAAATAACATTTGCCAGTTGCTAATCGAGTGCAAAAATGCATGCTGACAAAACAATAACGAATATTATTGATACGAGAGATCCTGAAGGATCTTGGCGCCCACTATTGTCCGATAATTGTAAGCTAATGACAAGAGGATCTTTTTGTCCATTGTTACTGGGAACAAGCGATTGATTTGTAATTTTGTTTACAGAATTTCGAATCTGAGCGAAAAAGATCGAAAAAGGGACACTGGAAAACACCAAGATATCTTTCTAAGTTTCAGGAGTTTCAAGATTTCTAGAAACTGTACTTATGTCGGTTGTTATAGTACAAGACTACAAGTTAGTCTGAAAGTGAATGTACATGTACAGAGGATCCTTCGTCTTCGTTTTGTAGTATTTTTTTATTTGTATTTTTTATTTTTGCACGTGTCATCATTGGGTACTGGAAGCGAAGACAAATATCTCTTTGACACTTTGGCATGAGCTATGAAACATACTTAAGATTTTATAATTAGGAACGAATGTTAATTCTGTTCTGTTTACTGGGCTAGTTTGAGACATATCTTTTAAGATACCATGCTCGAAAATAGTAAGATGGTACAATACTTAATACTGAAGGGATCTGGTCCGCGCAGTAAATTTGAAACTTCTAAAGTGTCTGAATCCTGATTATCTGCCTTGGATCAAAACATGCAGTAGTCTACAGTTGTCGAGTTGTGACGTTGTGTCACAAGAGTGACGTCCCTTCATGTAGCCGACCCCCGGCAGACGAAATGGTGGGGCAGTTCACTTGCAAACTGCATGGACTAAAGAAAACTCGAAGAAATACTTTTTAACTTCGAATTATTTGAACTCCTTGATATGGAAGGTGAAGGTACGGATATTCTCTATAGTCAATATATAGAATATGCCCCTCCGTTTCATCCGCCGACTCTTGTGATGCAACGTCACAACTCCGAAATACCATATTAATTTGAAGCGTAGCTTGGATTTTTGAATCGGACCAGAAAAAGGTATCTTGAACAACTAGGCCCCATGTGGGACCTGTGTACCAAATATCAGAAAGATCCATGCAGTACTTCTTGAGAAATCACGATAACAAAGTTTCATGGGGAAATCCAAGATGGGCGCATGGTGGCCATATTGGATTTTCGAATCTGATCGAAAAAGGTATTTTGCACAACTAGACCCCAAGCGGAACCTATGTACCAAATTTGAGAAAGATCCATGAAGTAGTTCCTGAGAAACCGCGACAAAGTTTCAGGAGAAAATCCAAGATGGCTGCCTGGTGGCCATATTGGATTTTCGAATCGGACCAGAAAAGGTATCTTGCACAACTAGACCCAAAGGGAAACCTGTGTACCAAATTTGATAAAGATCCATGAAGTAGTTCCTGAGAAACCGCGATAAAGTTTCATGAGGAAATCCAAGATGGCTGCCTGGTGGCCATATTGGATTTTCGAATCGGACCAGAAAAGGTATCTTGCACAACTAAACCCCAAGGGGAACCTGTGTACCAAATTTGAGAAAGATCCATGCAATTCATCCTGAGAAATGACGATAAAAATGTTTCATGGGGAAATCCAAGATGGCTGCCTGATGGCCATATTGGATTTTCGAATCGGACCAGAAAAGGTATCTTGCACAACTAGACCCAAGGGGAACCTGTGTACCAAATTCGAGATAGATCCATGAAGTAAGTCCTGAGAAATCGCGATAACAAGTTTTCATGAGGAAATCCAAGATGGCTGCTTGGTGGCCATATTGGATTTTCGAATCGGACCAGAGAAGGCATCTTGCACAACTAGACCCCAAGGGGAATCTGTGTACCAAATGCGAGAAAGATCCATGCTGTAATTCCTGAGAAATCCAGATAACAAGGTTTCATGGGGAAATCCAAGATGGCTGCCTGGTGGCCATATTGGATTTTCGAATCGGACCAGAAAAGGTATCTTGCACAACTAGACCCCAAGGGGAACCTGTGTACCAAATTTGAGAAAGATCCATAGTGCAGTTCCTGAGAAACGACGATAACAATGTTTCATGGGGAAATCCAAGATGGCTGCCAGGTGGCCATATTCGATTTTTGAATCGGACCACATAAGGTATCTTGTACAGCTAGAACCCAAGGGGAACCTGTGTACCAAATTTGAGGAAGATCCATGCTGTAGTTCCTGACAAATCGTGATAACAATGTTTCATGGGCTAATCCAAGATGGCCGCCTGGTGGTCATATTGGATTTCCGAATCGGATCAGAAAAGGTATCTTGCACAACTAGACCCCAAGGGGAACCTGTGTACCAAATTTGAGAAAGATCCATAAAGTAGTTCCTGAGAAATCGCGATAACAAGGTTTCATGGGGAAATCCAAGATGGCCGCCTTGTGGCCATATTGGGTTTTCGAATCGGACCAGAAAACGTATCTTGCACAACTAGACCCCAAGGGGAACCTGTGTACCAAATTTGAGAAAGATCCATAAAGTAGTTCCTGAGAAATCGCGATAACAAGAAATTGTTTACAGACGGACGACGGACGACGGACCACGGACGAAAAGCGATGGTGGGCTAAAAAACAGTTCTACCTGTCAATGCCCCACATGATCCGATGTAAAGTTTTTTTTTTTGTTTTTTTTTTTTGTTCTTTTGAAATAGAAAAATAATTTATTCACAGTAAATAATATACATGATTACAAGAAACGTCCAAGCTTAAAATTTAAAATTATCACAGATAGGAATGGACTTGAATGAGGTATTCACATGTGGCAATAGATATACTGAGTTATAGGTCTGATAAAAACATTTACAAGAAGAAAAACACTTTCGAATTTTGTATGGTACAAATGGCATCATTTCTACACCATATTTTCTTGAACTTTAGTCGATCTAAACGGACGAAATCGACTAATATTCTATTTTTTACACAAAGTTCAACATTTTTTATTATAGACTTTTCTTCTCTATTCTTCTTTTGAAATATCACCTCGTTCCTGCACACCAAATACAAAATAATATAACATTGGTCATATATACATAAACAACACGTTCCTCATTAGCCAAATGAACATCAAACAATTTATGTATTAAGTGGCTCTCATTCAACCGAGGGAAAAACTTGCATACCGCAAAAATATTGGCCTGAAATGTATAAACACTTTATGTACAATCGGACATTGTATAAACAAATGAGCCTGGGTTTCTGATCCTGTACAAAAGACACAAACATCATCAGTGCAGACATTTCTCCTAAGTAGACGTTCTTTTACAGGAAGAATATCTTGAACGAGTTTGTATGCGAAATTTGTAAGATTACAGTCCATAAATGTGTTGCAGGGATAGCTTTACGATCCAAACTGCTAGCCCTGTTACCTCGAAATGAATCGTACATGCCAGGAGATTGCTCCAAACCGGTTTTGGCCAGAAACTAGAACTTTGGGCAATCTTCGTGCATGCTCTGAGATCGTCAGATCGGAATTGAGACCGAGAGAGATAGGACGTTTATTCGGGTGGTGGAGGGACAATTTTAACGGGGGATATTTTAACTATCTATCGCAGTAGGTGTTGCTAGTCGAGGCATACACCAATGCTACGACATCTGGTGATCAGAGATAAAATTAATTTTGAGTTGAGAACCAATTTACGCTGGAAAACCAGACTGTGAAAAATTCGAGTCGCGGTAAACAAACGCGATACGGTATGGAAGCCGGCCATTTTCCCTTTGTTCGCGTTTCCCCAATCCCTGTTATATTGGCCGGCTGTCCACGTTTAGATTGAAGGTTGAATTGGTTTACCGGGAGAAGGCCATCCTGATAAATATGGGCTAATTTAGTAGACGATTCTGTATGAATTCTTTCACGGCTCGCGGGCTGTTGATTGCGGAATAGCTCAGAACATGATTTTCTTTGTCTGGCTGGTTGGCTCAGGCAATAGTAATTTGCACACCGGCTTGTGTGGTGTTACGGTTATTTGTTTCGCCTTTCTTGGGAGATTCTGTTCATTTCAATCCGGGCTATGAAGTATTTTTTCTGGTGTTTGGCCGGCTGGCATTTCTATGAGATAGTGTGTCGGTCGGAGTCATGTAATAAACTTGGTGTCGCTGTATATAAAGTAGTATTGTTGCCCTGTGTTGGACGCGATATACTATAAGTATGGCCTACTTGAGGATAAAGTCGGCACACATAAGTTCGTGTGATTATGGCAATTGATCGTTTCGCCGCTCTTCGTTGGGAAATCAGTTCTGTCCAATTCGGCCTGGGCTATTAAATATGTTCCATTCGGTGTGTACTACTAAATATATTTCTGGTATATAGCCAGTTGAGCTTGTCAACATTTCTTGCAAATAGTGTATCACATTGACTCCTTGAACTTGGCGTCGCTGTATATACAGTGCCGATATTTATATTACCCCGTGATGGGCGCGCTGTGTTATTGTTAGCTCAAGGCCTACGCGGTATAATTTGGCACTGTCGACAACATGCGTAGGTCTGTGTAATGTGGCAGTTAATCGTTTCGCCTCTTTGAGAGATTTGATGCGTCTGCTATTAAATATATTTCTGTTAAATAGCCAGCTCAATAAGCCAACATTTCTTGGAAATTGTGTATTACTCTATTCATGTATTGAACTTGGCGTCGCGGTATATACAGTTTTATTGTCCTGTGATAAACGCGGTATGTTATTAGTAGTGGCACGTTGACCGTTCGTGGCCAATATATTGGTTAAAGCCGGATAAATTTACTCAGTTGTATTGAATGCGATTTGAGCCCGGGCGGGCTATACAATGTTAAAATATTTGCACTGGCTTATCATATAGAGCTAGTATAGGGGAAAATTTGAATTTTTAAGGAGTTTTTTCTCCATTGTCGCTCCAGGTGTTACTTTTGTGTGATAGATTTCCGCTGTATGGATTGACTTTTGTGCGAGATATTTCTGCTATGTGATAGTGTAAATGTATGATGGAACATGTTGAAGTAAAGTTGATACAGGTGTTTGTGAAGAGTTTGTGTGGGGAATACAATTGTGGGTTGATGGTGAATTCTCAGATTATTCGCGGCTCAATTTAATTTGAGAACGGTTGATTTTTTTTCTGCTAACGTTTTCCCCATCCCAATAAAAGGGAAACACGTTTTGTCTTTGTGTTTCAAGATATTTTTTGAACGTTTGGTCCCTAATTTGCATAGTTCCACTTATGTCTTGGTGTTCGTGATAGTCGAATTTGTCGGCTGTCAACTGGTCGGCTAAAAATATCGCTCATCGGGTCAATTTTTGTAGCAATCCAGATGTATATTGACAAAATTGTGGTTGTCCGATACGTGATTTGTATTGCTCAGTTTATAGTTTGGGGCATTGCCAGTCATGCAGGCGACATTCATGGCGATACCATGGTGTTGTCCGTTTGATAACAGTAATCAGACTTTCCTCAATCCTTTTGAATTGAGTTAATGA
>JAVTVY010026879.1:0-11586 GCA_036873755.1 Hanleya hanleyi | reverse complement strand
GCAACGTGCTCATTCTGTATCGCGGATGAGTGAATGAGTGCGTGAATAGGGTTTAACGTCGTTTTCCTAATATTTCCAGCTTTATCACGACGGGGGAGGGGAGGGAGGGGAGGACGGGAAAGGAGGGTAGGGGCGGGGGCACCTGCTTGAAACAGAGCAGATCTAATGCTGTCATATTATAGTGCTGTCCCACTGAAATATCATGCTATAGGCAGATATGACACCCACTCAGTCACATTATACCGACACAGAGCGAACCAGTCATTGTTCTATCCTCTTAATGCCGAGCGTAAGCGAGGAAGCAACCAGTTCCATCTTTCAATTCTTTGGTATGACCCGGCTGGGATTGAACCCAGTACCTACCGCTTACGAGGCCGACGCTCTAACCATTAGACCATCGCAGTTTGGTAGTATGATGATTACTTACCGATATTTGGAGTCGTTGGTGAAGTTGGAACTGAAATCATAAAAGAAGGACGATCCATGAAAACTGAAAGGAATACATTAGGGCAGATAAGGTCAGATGTTTGTTTTCGCGAAATCGCACAAACACAAACAATGTTTCTGACTTTTCCTGAATGTACTAACATGAATTAAGGTCGTTCTCTCAGTTCAACATCGAAAGATGAAAGATAACTGACTATAGCTTGCTCGTGTAGCGACCATATCTTACTGACCAGTCAATGCAACAGAAGCGTAATTTCATAAACAGTCCAACATAAGGAACAGGAAACTTCTAATATATTTAATCTCTGGGAGAATAAACTATACCCACGCATTATTACATGCTTACCTGAACAAACTTTTTGTGTGAAATTCTGTAGGATGTCGACCAAGTCATCGAAGGTTTGGACGTCAAGAGAATATGTGGAATCTGGGTCGCTGGAGATGGCATCTAACTCTTGTTTGTCTATGTCGTTACCAATACCGAGGGTGAATATCGTGTAATTCTCACTCTTGACTCGTGGTATTGCCGCCAGGGTGTCGTCAGGTTTAGTAGATTTGCCGTCTGACAGCAGTATGACGATATCTGGTACGTCTGGACGATTACCGCGACCGTTGAACATTTCATCCGGGAGCAGATTCAAAGCCTTCTCGGTGTGGGTATTGCCTTTCGTGTACAGAACTCTCTTCAAATGGCTGATAATATCGTCTTTATTTGGATATCTGTCCAGGTAAAACTCTACATTTGTGTCACTTGCAAACGTGAACAGCCCGATCCTCACTTTGTCCCTTGCTATTTTGAATGATTGGGCAATTTCTTTCACAAAATCCAACATTTTGTCGAAATTATCTCGCTTAACGCTCCCCGAAGCATCCAGGACAAATACTATGTCGGCAACCAGGTCGCCGCAATTACCTGTGAAGAGAGATATGGTGTTTAAATCCGAACTCAAAATATTTCTGCTGTCCACAAGCGCTGAACTCGCAGTTGACTATGATTTTGATGTTTGCAAAAGAATGTTGAGACTGAAGGACCATGGCCATCTTACATTTAAACTTTAAACCCAGGTTTGTTAGGGAGTAGATCACGTTCACTTTTAATCATGAAAATGCGCTTAAACTTTTACAATATCATGTCAGATATAAGATGAATAATAAACAACAGAGGGGGGCCACATTACTATTTGTAGATATTGCATGATTTGTGTATGCATGCTGTGTCACTGAATAGTAGGAAAATGAAGCGATTTTCACGTTGAAAGCTCATCAGGCTTATTTCCTACGATCAAATGTTATTGAATTCAACTATTCAATTCCATATAAATCTTGTGGCATACGAAATATAAATGAGGCCTATCATTCCTTTTAAAAATATATTAAAAGCATAAATGGAGCCTTTTCAGCCCTATCCAGGAGGAGGTGGTGGAGGATGGAATGGAGATGGTGATATATTCTTGGGGATCATCTCGAAGGTATTTATAAGGTTGCCTGTTGGCTGGAATTGTAGACGGATAAACTTTGCATAATCACCAGCCCAAGGGGCACCCTGCCCGGTCCACTTGTTGGTGAGTCCTTTTCCACTTTGGAGCAGCTAGTATTACGTATATATGGTTATGTTGTCACAGATACAATCGGTGTACTTATATTTTTATTAAACGCCATGTTTATGTGTTTTTTGTTTTTCTTTCGCCGGCCATGATGAGTGTAAGATGCTGTATGTGTGGTTATGGTAAATTGTGTTCTATTTTCAATTTGGACATGCTTGTGACCTTTCATATCATGCAATTTGTCGTATATTCCATATAAAAAACCATTCTCTTCCTGGAAACACCATGCCGAAATGTCTACCTTCAGCATTAAATATGAAAAACGGAAGTGTTGTCTGCACGGTGTCGGGTTATTACGGTTCTTACAACAGCGTTAACTTTCAACATTAGCATATTACTTTTAGAATGACAAAGGATTTCGAATGTGCATTCCATCGCAATACAGAATTTGTTCGGCAGTATTCTGCTCGAGCGTGGTCTTCCAACAGTAGCCGTTGTCTTTCGATTGTCGAATGTTCATTCCCATCCAAGTCATGTTCATTTCCACTGCATTCATCCGTGGAGTCGGTCAGACAATGAAACACTTGAATCAGTCAACACGGCAGACCAGAGCATACCTCGACGTCAAATTTACCACAGCTATCTTTCCAAAGTCTAAGTGTTTGACTGTATGATTTAATCCTGGCGTCAAGTTGTCTCCTGAAATACATTACAGTGCAGAACGGAAACGGAACAATGCTGGACAAATTCTGTCCTGCCTTGAAATGAACATTCAATGACCTGAATAAAAGTCAAAGACTAAAATTCAAAGCCCACCCTCAACTAAAAACTGTAATATTTTGATTGTTTTGCTATACATGCAGTACCAGTAGACCAATAAACCGGTTGATCTTCTCTTCACACCAAAATCACCAGTAGCATAATAATTTTCGGTCGTTTACTAACCAGTTAATATAGCGATCACAATAGATCACAGAAAATGGTAAAAAGGATAATTTCGTATCCATATATAGTTTAAAAGACTCCAAAGCAATAGTTTTTATCCCGAGTATTGAAATAATTTATCACTGCGGAGTATATACCAGCTTGCTGAACCCAATATCCCATGGTCCAACTATACTATTAAATTGAATTGTATTTACTAAATGTCATGGTATGAGTACAACTTTCCAATATTACTTCTCCTTCCAACTTATCAAATATATTACATATAAACCTTTCACATATTTTATCAGGAATGAACTATCCTTCTCATTACATGTTCAATATACAAGGAATCCCACCTATTTTTTTACATTTCCAAGGCAAGGAAAAGCCGAGATGCTGTGCATATAAACAGACATTGTATTTAATTGATTTTAGAAACGAAAGCCTTTAACATTATTAACAATGTCAGTCAACAAAGGCGGATCGAAAAGTTGTTCATTGGGATGTTTCACGTGCCGAGGAGGCCAGACAAGGAAATGGAATCTAAAACGCTTTCCTGGTCGGATAGTTATCTAACACCACAGCCTCTGTAGTCCACATACGATAAACACGGCCTCCATATTTCGGGTGGAATAGTAGTATACAATACCCGAATTGAACAAATAGCGCCTCACTGCGCATGCGCAGAACCTGGTGTGACGTCATAAGTGTAGGTTTTGTGGCGGTATTGGGGCGGTGTGCGCATGTGTGATGTGTGGGAGGTGGGAAAAGATGGCCGCCATGTGGGAGGTGGGAAAAGATGGCCGCCAAGATGTGGGAGGTGGGAAAAGATGGCCGCCATGTGGGAGGTGGGAAAAGATGGCCGCCATGTGGGAGGTGGGAAAAGATGGCCGCCATGTGGGAGGTGGGAAAAGATGGCCGCCAGTAGTAAAATGTATAAAAGGAGTTGTGTGACGTCATAAGTGTAGGTTTTGTGGCGGTATTGGGGCGGTGTGCGCATGTGTGATGTGTGGGAGGTGGGAAAAGATGGCCGCCATGTGGGAGGTGGGAAAAGATGGCCGCCATGTGGGAGGTGGGAAAAGATGGCCGCCATGTGGGAGGTGGGTACAAGATGGCCGCCATATTGGCCGCCATGTGGGAGGTGGGAAAAGATGGCCGCCAGTAGTAAAATGTATAAAAGGAGTTGATTTTTAGGGAAAGGATGTATTCAATCTGACTTACCTGACCTGACTTGATCAGCCAGCCAGCCAGCCTGCCAACCAGTCCTCCTGCCTGCCTATCCGCTTGTATGAGACGAAAAGCATGAGACGTGGAGAATATTTTCCCTTGGATGCAGCCGCACTTCCGGTTGAAGTCTTGCCTGAAGATGAGCGTGTCAGGGCCATTTATCAACGTCACTGGGCTACCATACGCCATTGTTTCCACCGTCACCATTATAGTTCCAATACGTGTATTTTCATACCTTTAGACCGTCGCGCATGCGCAGAATCACCCTAATTCAATCTTCCACCCAGTGCATCAGATAGCCCTTCTCCTTACCTTCAATTTGATACCTCACTCGACCCCATTGGCCCATTTTTAAAACAATTTTTTGCTATAGGGTGATAATTTACACCTTTCACTGCCGCGCATGCGCAGAATGCCGATATTTCAATCCCATACCCAGTGCATCAGATAGCCCTTCTCCTTACCTTCAATTTGATACCTCACTCGACCCCATTGGCTCATTTTTAAAACAATTTTTTTGCTATAGGGTGATAATTTACACCCTTCACTGCCGCGCATGCGCAGAATGCCGATAGTTCAATCCCATACCCAGTGCATCAGATAGCCCTTCTCCTCACCTTCAATTTGATACCTCACTCGACCCCATTGGCCCATTAGGGGCTTCCCTAGATTGGCTGTTCCATCCACCTTCCCTCCTCCCCTGTCCCCCCCCTCCAATTCACCCCTCCCCTTTCTTAATTTCAATATTTAATTGTTAAAAAACATAGAAAATGAAAAAGTTTTTTTTTGGGTTCCATTTTAATCTTTTTTTCCTTGTTTTTAAAATAAAAAAAAAATTTTGGCCATTCCATCAACCTTCCCTCCCCCTTGTCCCCCCCTTCTAATTCCCCTTTTTCCGTTTTTTCAATATTTAATTGTTAAAAAATTGAAAAAATTGAATTTTTTTTCTTGGGGCATAACAATGAGGGGGTCTGATGTTAATTTTTGTGCAAAGTTAGAAATTCCTCTTCCGGGAAAGATGGTTGGCCCTGAAAAGGGCCGTTAGTGTTACTTCACCACCACACTTACGCACGGTATATTTTCTTTATTCCTGCTACATGTTTCCGACAAATTGGACATTTTATTTTGAGATGGTTCTCGCCGGCCTCAGTGCAATGACACATGTCTCCTACACACGTGAGTGTCACCCAACAACCTGCACATAGACATAAATGACCGCATGGTAAAACAGCAAACTGGCTTTGGTCATCTGTACATATGCTACAGCGTGATATTTTGTGCTCTTTATCCAGTTGTTCGTATTGTCTGTCAAGCTCCTCGCCCATTTTAATCGCGTCTTCTTTCAGTTCATTAATCAAGTTGTTCAGGTGGGTTACCTGGGCTTTACACCCACAGCATTGTTGTGGTGGAGTTTCGGCGGTAGTTGAAATCATTGGAATTTCACCAGGCGTTGTCGTGGGTCCACGTCTACTATTTAACCATGGCAGTTCATCTTGTAGTTCCTCATCAGTTGAGTCATTATCAGGTTCTTGTAGGGTTTCCATCGTGCCTATTTCTGCGTCATATTCATCCCTTAGTCTTTCCAATTGGGCATTTTCTTCGTCTTCCAATTCCCTTTTGAAAAACTGGTGGTTACCCTCATTCCATCATTTTCCAGAACGCTAACCAGCTCTGGGTGTTGTGTAGCGGCATTTCTCGGGTCCCTAACGGGATGCTGTGTAAACAGCTCACGTCTTGTTGAATTCATGATTGTATGGGTGAATAACTGTTACAATATACACGTATTTATACTTTTAGTGGTCTGTGGGAGGTGGGAAAAGATGGCCGCGAGTGTCATGATGTGGGAGGTGGGAAAAGATGGCCGCGAGTGTCATGATGTGGGAGGTGGGTAAAGATGGCCCCCAGTGTCACTGAGTGCAAGCTGTGGGAGGTGGGAATAAGATGGCCGCCAAGTGTCAGTGAGTACAACATGGCCGCCAAGTGTACTTTGTTATCATTGTTCAAGCATAAAAATTTCTTATTTTTTTTCATAAATCCGTTACAATTTTCTCGGAATTATGATAACACTAATCCATAGTGTACACGTATTTTTTTAGCCAGGAAAATTAAATTATTTTCCAATGTACCTGGGTTTTACACTACCGTACACTAACTTTATGATTTTTAAAATGCCTAAAATTAATAAAAATAATCCTCTATTCTAACGTTAGGTTGTTAAAATTTTAAATATAACACTAATGAATGACCTGAGTTTAACTTGTAATAAAATTTACAGGTGTCCTGACATTGATTGTAAAATGAAAAGCTGTTTATAATTGTTAAACAAACACACATATATTTTTTCTTCAGCAGCGTAGCACACGATACAACCAGTGTGTTTTCGCTGCGCATGCGCGCGCGTGTCTTACACTATAAATACCACATTTTTTTTAATTATTCACAATTAATCTCTGAGTGCTCAGTCATGGATTTATCCTTGGCTCAACTCATGGATATTGACAACACATCAGATTTGTTCACAAATCATGATAATCAAGTACAACGCCTCGACAGTATCATGAATTTGGTACACGATGAATCCCGATTAGATGATAGAATCACCCCCTTAGTCGCACCTGAACCCCAGAACTACCCTGCACCAACTCATTGTGAACATCCTCCAGTCTGAAATAATGCCAACAGAAAACTCAGAGTCAATTTAAATATTTATTTGTATTGAGCAAATTACAAGAATTTCGAAGAGAAAAGAGCCGAAATAATGTCTGTCTGTCCTGGAAATCAGCTGATCAGCAATAAATCGACATCTTCGTGACCTTCAAGGAGATTTTGACATTAGGTTTTACCCGCTTTTATCACAAATCATTATAAAGAAATTGTCACACCCGGTGAACTCCTGAAACCCACATCCTACCTGAGAGTTTGGTAAGATATTCCATTCATTCGTTACCGTTCCCCGTGGAGTAGAATTTCACTTCCATCAGCTTTCACTGTTGTCGTGCCAAACACAAAAATTGACAAATTATACGGACTGCCACGATAAGCGTTCCGTACTGCACATGTCCGATAAAATCCCTCCAGTCGTTACACAATGTTGATTCCACAAAACCTGTTCGAAATTGACAAATTATACGGACTGCCACGATAAGCGTTCCGTACTGCACATGTCCGATAAAATCCCTCCAGTCGTTACACAATGTTGATTCCACAAAACCTGTTCGGTGGCCTACATTATCGTTCAATCGCTGATCATAAAGGCTGCGTTCATTCTCACCAGAACTGTAGGCCCCTATACACTTCGAAATCTGTGAAAGAATATCAATTTTCACGTTTCCTGTCGGATATCACACAAATTGATGCGTCCGCTTGAACACAGCACACTCCCTCGATTTCAGTCTACGTGTGACATGCAGGCGATGCATGATGCAGATCACATTATTCATCTCAGCGGATACCGAAATGGAACAAAGTTCCGTTATACACTGCAACAGAGAATGTTCTCCCGCTCAGAAAACACAAAATGGCCACTGAACACCAAAATTTCCCCGGATAATAAAGTCGTTCAAACCACAGCGCCATCTATTCGCTTTGGTGCAAGGGAGACAACTCGGACTAGACCAATTCGAAGATCATGTCCGCTATATTTAGCCTGAATGGATATAGGGGTGATCGGGTTTTTTTATGGCTTTTTACTATGAGCTATGAGGTTGATCATGTAGAATACGATGGAAAAAAATTTGAAAGTACCGCGTAGGCTTGTATATAGATCCATATAGATCCATATAGACCCATATACACTCATATACTGGGATATTGGTATGTATCAATCCATACGGGGTGGACATGTTGGAGCACTAGTGGCCCGATGGGGTAGAGTGAGGTCTTATTTTAAAGCTCTCGAGGAAATAAATAAATAAATAAATAAATAAATAAATAATAAAAAAATCAAAAAAATCGGCGAGTAGTAGACGAAGGAAAAATTGGAAAGTATTGACCATGCCCCAGAATACTTCATAGGCATATCACGGCCTTAAGGCCTATGTAAGATGTAATCTACATCACAGTTTAGTAGTATAAAAAGCGCAATTCACCTTGTCCCTTCCAAAGAAATAAAATCGGCTCTATTTTACAGGAGTATATACGCAGGTGACGGGGGTTGTAACGTCACTTCCGGGTTTTCACTAAACACTACCTCCAAACATACAAGAGTTGCAATGTTCAACCGCCGGGGTGTTTTCCCGCCCCGCCCCGCCCCGCCCCGGCCGCAGCGCGCGCGCGCGTTCTCCGGAAGTGCGCGTCATTCCCGGTAGTGTGCGCGCGCGCGCGCGCGCGGACGCGGGTGAAAAGGTCAAAGGGTGACCTCCAGGTCAGACGGTCCAATGTCCAATGAGACAATGTTGCGGTATCGCTATAGTCAGAGCTTGAGCACAAAAAGGGGATTCTACATGAACCTGGGAAAGATGGGCAGTTCCATGTGGACCAATCAGCGATCGAGAAAAAGAGCCAATCAGCGGTCGAGAAATAGAACCAATCAGCGGCCGAACAATCAGCCCATCGAATTGGGGTATTCACCGTGTGCTTTCGCTGACGTCCGCGCCTACATCAGGGTTCTTGTACATCCGGGTAATGTTTTCTGGACATGGATGGGTTAGCTTTGGCTCCATTCTAGGTCACTGATTGGCTAATACGGTGTTCAAAGCCACTTTCATGCATTATGCTCATAGAACTTATAGTCATAATCGATACGTGTTGGACGAGTCTCTTCACTCACCGTATACACGTACCTCAATGAAATGCCCGCTCCAAACCTAGACCAAAGACACGTACTTGGTCTGTAGGCTGATTTCATTGGTTCTCTATTTTTTACTATAGTGCTCTTGCCTTCTAAACTTGATGGGTTACATTTTGACTCCATCCTACACCACTGATTTCAGTTTGACTGAATCTCCACATTGGGCATTGATGCATTAGGAATAAAACACACAAGACAGGGTTTTTTGGTGAGATCTCATTTTTTTTTTTTTTTTTTATTCAGTGAACAACAACGTGAGAACAACCACGTGAAAACTCAAGCCCAGAACAAGGGGCTTGTCATTAACTGAAGCCCAGAACAAGGGGCTTGTACATTGAAGCCCAGAGCAAGGGGCTTGTACATTGAAGCCCAGAACAAGGGGCTTGTCATTAACTTAAGCCCAGAACGGGGCTTGTACATTGAAATGATGGGCGGCCCAGTCATAGACGAGTACATCGCGGTCCTCGGCCTGGGGTACTCGTCAAACATCTGTACGATAGTAGATAAGGGTCTTCCCCGGCATCGATGGTACAGGTAAAACAAGCAATATTGTCCGCACACGCCACTGGTCAGGCTTTGCAACGTTTGACTGTTCCAACACCACGTCCCTGTGCCTTGATCCATGAAGTCTGTTAAATCGGGATGGAGGGGTGGCAGACCGTACGGGTCAAAGTATTCCCCCTGCTCTTCTGTCAAGTACACGGCCACCCAGTGTTCACCGGGTCGATCCATCGGGTCCGTGTTGAGAACGTAAGCAGCCGGATACATTCGGTCTAATGGAAACACATCTCGGGCGAACACCCCTTGAAAGACCCTACGTGTCTCTGGGTCATTCTCCAGCACGGTGGTTATCTGCTCTGTATCCATGTTAGGTGGAGAAGTCACACAGAACGTTGCGCGCCTTGTCCACTTGAATGATGTTGTCAAACTCGGCGTAGCAGATCACATTGACGGTGGTCGGCAGGGCATGTGCAAAGTGGATTTCCAACCGTAAGTTGCCTTGCTTGGCTAGAGCCAGCTGATGGTCGTTCTCTAAGGTGGGGGTCAGATCGAAACAGAACAACGTGTATCCGTTCGCGTAGTCCTCCTGACTGATCATATTCCCTTCGTCCTGGTTTATTTGACCGGTGGCTGTAAACAGGCTCTGATAGGCTCGAATGAAATTCCTCCGCCCAAAGTTCGGTGTTAAGGCCGTGGCTGGCATCTGTTGTCCATCCACATGCAGGGCCACAAAATTGATGCCGAAATGTTTAAAGTCAAACGGATTCTCTGGGTAGGCTCCGCTGAAACTGGTATTTTCTACACAGGCCAGGATCAATCGCTTGGGCAGTTCCCCCAGGAACAGGTTTTCTTTGTTGGCGCCCATATTTCCAGCAGGCACAGAGAACACTTTGGTTTGCACACGTCGGATAGGGTACTGGGCTGGTTTTGTTTCCAAGGCTTTCATGTGTCCCAATTGAACGGCTTGATTCGGTTTCACTTTTCGGACATACAGGACTGCGTCTTGGATGACAATCTTATAGTCCGCTACATGCCCCTCTACGTTAGTGGCCATCAAGGCAAAAGTGGGAGGCGCCCGCATCAGTCGGATTTTGATGGGGATCTTGTTCAAGAGGTACCGGTCTTGCATGAACATGTCTGCATGCAGTCGACCCATCATATCCACCGAGGCACTGTTTGCAGTGAAAGCCTTCCGTTTGTTATATCCCCCATTGTCCGCCGTGTCCATGTGCTCGGCCGTGTCCCTGTAGAATAAAGCGGTTGTCAGCTGAGATTTTTTAGCCTCTCGGCCATACGACAACAGTGTCTCGATGTAGGCTCGATAGGGGGTACGTGTTGGTGGAGTCACTGATGAGTTTGTCGCTGAGAAAAATATCCACCTGCTGAAACATCGAGTGCAGCCAGAGATTCGTCGGGCCCACCGTTGCTTGGTCAGCGAGTCTCGTGCCAGCTCCATTGACCACCTTGGCGTTCACATACAAGTAGGTATGGGCTAAATCCACATAGGCCGTATCCGCATTACTGATGGTGAACTCGATGGGCCCGGTTTCGTTGATGCTGGAGAGCGGGAGATGCTCCACCCATAATCCTTGTTCGGCACTGGTTTGTGTGGGTGGCACGGTCCACAAATCAAATTCACTGTTGGTGGAGGGGCAGGACTCGGCGTGGATTAAGGCCATGTTTTAAGAAAAGATATCCTTTGTCCTCTTGGATGTGCGTCGTCGCTGGGTCGGTCGTCGACTGGTGCGTGATCTCGGTGGGGCAGCTCTTTTATTCCCTACGGTGCGTTGTGCTTTGGCCACCAAGACGCCTCCCGCTTCTTTGGCCCGTCGTTTCAAGGTTTGTCGGGGTGCCGTACCCCCCAAGACATCACCGGCCACTTGCAGTCCACTGCGTACCGCTTGTTTGCCGATTGCTTTCACCCCACGCGTCACCAAGGGCAGGAACGTTTTGACGATGCTGCCGAGTATGTTCCCCAGTCCATGTCCTCGCTGCATGCGTGCACCGCTAAAGACCGGAAAGCCACCCCCGGCCTGTTGGGCATAATAGTCGGCATAGCTGCGTGCATCGCACTCGTAAGGTACTTTCATTATGCAAAGTGGGGAGCACGTGCTTGTCGAAAATGAAGTGTCAGCACCACTTTTTCTCGTT
>JAVTVY010026878.1:0-10752 GCA_036873755.1 Hanleya hanleyi | reverse complement strand
TCAGGTTCGTTTCAGCTATAAAAAAAGTATTTCTCCACCAAAGTCTGTAGTTTGTCAAATCGGGGTTAGGGAGGAATGTACGTGAAGTCGAGTGTCAAAGCGGTGTTGGGGACAAATGTACCTGAAGTCGAGTGTCAAAGCGGTGTTAGGGAGGAATGTACACGTAGCCGAGTGTCAAAGCGGGTTTAGGACTTAGGGTTAGGTAATTTTCATAACTATCATGTTCTGGTTCGTTTCAGCTATCAAAAAATTATTTCTCCCCAAAGTCTGTAGTTTGTCAAATCGGGGTTAGGGAGGAATGTACGTGAAGTCGAGTGTCAGAGCGGTGTTAGGGACAAATGTACATGAAGTCGAGTGTCAAAGCGGTGTTAGGGAGGAATGTATATGAAGTTGACTGTCAAAGTGGTGTTAGGGATGAATGTACGGGAAGTTGAGTGTCAAAACAGTGTTAGGAAGGAATGTACGTTTATCCAAGTGTCAAAGCGGTGTTAGGGAGGGTTTTATGTGAAGACGAGTGTCAAAGCGGTGTTAGGAAGGAATGTACGTTTAGCCAAGTGTCAAAGCGGTGTTAGGGAGGACTGCACCTGAAGTCGAGTGTCAAAGCAGGTTTAAGACTTAGGGTTAGGTAACTTTCAAAACTATCATGTTCAGGTTTGTTTCAGCTATAAAACATTATTTCTCCACCAAAGTATACATGTAGTTGTTTCTCAAATCGGGATTAGGGAGGAATGTACGTGAAGTCGAGTGTCAAGGCGCTATTAGGGAGGAAAGTATGTCAAGTTGACTTTTAGCCAAGTGTCAAAGCGGTGTTAGGGAAGACTGCACCTGAAGTCGAGTGTCAAAGCAGGTTTAAGACTTAGGGTTAGGTAACTTTCAAAACTATCATGTTCAGGTTTGTTTCAGCTATAAAACATTATTTCTCCACCAAAGTATACATGTAGTTGTTTCTCAAATCGGGATTAGGGAGGAATGTACGTGAAGTCGAGTGTCAAGGCGCTGTTAGGGAGGAAAGTATGTCAAGTTGACTGTCAAAGTGGTGTTAGGGATGAATGTACGTGAATTTGAGTGTCAAAGCGGTGTTAGGGAGGAATGTATCTGAAGTCGAGTGTCAAAGCGGGTTTAGGACTTAGGGTTAGGTAACTTTTATAACTATCATGTTAGGTTCGTTTCAGCTATAAAAAAAGTATTTCTCCCCAAAGTCTGTAGTTTGTCAAATCGGGGTTAGGGAGAAATGTACGTGAAGTCGAGTGTCAGAGCGGTGTTAGGGACAAATGTACATGAAGTCGAGTGTCAAAGCGGTGTTAGGGAGGAATGTATATGAAGTTGACTGTCAAAGTGGTGTTAGGGATGAATGTTCGGGAAGTTGAGTGTCAAAACGGTGTTAGGAAGGAATGTACGTTTATCCAAGTGTCAAAGCGATGCTAGGGAGGGTTTTATGTGAAGACGAGTGTCAAAGCGGTGTTAGGAAGGAATGTACGTTTAGCCAAGTGTCAAAGCGGTGTTAGGGAGGACTGCACCTGAAGTCGAGTGTCAAAGCAGGTTTAAGACTTAGGGTTAGGTAACTTTCAAAACTATCATGTTCAAGTTTGTTTCAGCTATAAAACATTATTTCTCCACCAAAGTATACATGTAGTTATTTCTCAAATCGGGATTAGGGAGGAATGTACGTAAAGTCGAGTGTCAAAGCGCTGTTAGGGAGGAAAGTATGTCAAGCTGACTGTCAAAGTGGTGTTAGGGATGAATGTACGTGAATTTGAGTGTTAAAGCGGTGTTAGGGAGGAATGTATCTGAAGTCGAGTGTCAAAGCGGGTTCAGGACTTAGGGTTAGGTAACTTTTATAACTATCATGTTAGGTTTGTTTCAGCTATAAAAAAAGTATTTCTCCACCAAAGTCTGTAGTTTGTCAAATCGGGGTTAGGGACAAATGTACCTGAAGTCGAGTGTCAAAGCGGTGTTAGGGAGGAATGTACGGGAAGTCGAGTGTCAAAGCGATGTCAGGAAGGAATGTACGTGAATGTGAAGACGAGTGTCAAAGCGATGTTAGGGAGGAATGGACGTTTATCCAAGTGTCAAAGCGGTGTTAGGGAGGGCTGTATGTGAAGACGAGTGTCAAAGCGGTGTTAGGGGGGAATGTACGTGTAGTCGAGTGCCAAAGCGGTGTTAGGGAGGACTGTATCTGAAGTCGAGTGTCGAAGCGGGTTTAGGACTTAGGGTTAGGTAACTTTTATAACTAGCATGTTCAGGTTGGTTTCAGCTATAAAAAAATTATTTCTCCACCATAGTCTAGTTTGTCAAATCGGGGTTAGGGAGGAATGTACGTGAAGTCGAGTGTCAAAGCGGTGTTAGGGAGGAATGTATCTGAAGTCGAGTGTCAAAGCGGGTTTAGGACTTAGGGTTAGGTAACTTTTATAACTATCATGTTAGGTTCGTTTCAGCTATAAAAAAAGTATTTCTCCCCAAAGTCTGTAGTTTGTCAAATCGGGGTTAGGGAGAAATGTACGTGAAGTCGAGTGTCAGAGCGGTGTTAGGGACAAATGTACATGAAGTCGAGTGTCAAAGCGGTGTTAGGGAGGAATGTATATGAAGTTGACTGTCAAAGTGGTGTTAGGGATGAATGTACGGGAAGTTGAGTGTCAAAACGGTGTTAGGAAGGAATGTACGTTTATCCAAGTGTCAAAGCGATGCTAGGGAGGGTTTTATGTGAAGACGAGTGTCAAAGCGGTGTTAGGAAGGAATGTACGTTTAGCCAAGTGTCAAAGCGGTGTTAGGGAGGACTGCACCTGAAGTCGAGTGTCAAAGCAGGTTTAAGACTTAGGGTTAGGTAACTTTCAAAACTATCATGTTCAGGTTTGTTTCAGCTATAAAACATTATTTCTCCACCAAAGTATACATGTAGTTGTTTCTCAAATCGGGATTAGGGAGGAATGTACGTAAAGTCGAGTGTCAAAGCGCTATTAGGGAGGAAAGTATGTCAAGCTGACTGTCAAAGTGGTGTTAGGGATGAATGTACGTGAATTTGAGTGTTAAAGCGGTGTTAGGGAGGAATGTATCTGAAGTCGAGTGTCAAAGCGGGTTCAGGACTTAGGGTTAGGTAACTTTTATAACTATCATGTTAGGTTTGTTTCAGCTATAAAAAAAGTATTTCTCCACCAAAGTCTGTAGTTTGTCAAATCGGGGTTAGGGAGGAATGTACGTGAAGTCGAATGTCAAAGCGGTGTTAGGGACAAATGTACCTGAAGTCGAGTGTCAAAGCGGTGTTAGGGAGGAATGTACGGGAAGTCGAGTGTCAAAGCGATGTCAGGAAGGAATGTACGTGAATGTGACGACGAGTGTCAAAGCGATGTTAGGGAGGAATGGACGTTTATCCAAGTGTCAAAGCGGTGTTAGGGAGGGTTTTATGTGAAGTCGAGTGTCAAAGCAGGGTTAGGGAGGGTTGTATGTGAAGACGAGTGTCAAAGCGGTGTTAGGGGGGAATGTACGTGTAGTCGAGTGCCAAAGCGGTGTTAGGGAGAACTGTATCTGAAGTCGAGTGTCGAAGCGGGTTTAGGACTTAGGTAACTTTTATAACTAGCATGTTCAGGTTGGTTTCAGCTATAAAAAAATTATTTCTCCACCATAGTCTAGTTTGTCAAATCGGGGTTAGGGAGGAATGTACGTGAAGTCGAGTGTCAAAGCGGTGTTAGGGAGGAATGTATATGAAGTCGACTGTCAAAGTGGTGTTAGGGATGAATGCATGCGAAGTTGAGTGTCAAAACGGTGTCAGGAAGGAATGTATGTGAAGTCGAGTGTCAAAGCGATGTCAGGAAGGAATGTATGTGAATGTGAAGACGAGTGTCAAAGCGGTGTTAGGGAGGAATGCACGTGTAGCCGAGTGTCAAAACGGTGTTAGGGAGGAACGTATATGAAGTCGAGTGTCAAAACAGTGTTAGGGAGGAACGTACGTGAAGTAGACTGCCAAAGCAGGGATTGGAAGGCTTGTATGTGAAGAAGAGTGTCAAAACGGTGTTAGGGAGGAATGTACATGTAGCCGAGTGTCAAAGCGGTGTTAGGGAGGACTGTACCTGAAGTCGAGTGTCAAAGCGGGTTTAGGACTTAGGGTTAGGTAACTTTTATAACTATCATGTTCAGGTTCGTTTCAGCTATAAAAAAATTTGCCGCTAAATAATAATACTATCCAAAGTGCCGTATCTAACGCTGAGCAAAAGTATAATATTCAAACTACCGTCTTCATTCCACCGCTGATGGAAAAGTGCTTCAAGGCAAGGGAGACTATTCAAACCACAGTCTCCATTCCACCGCTGAGGAAAAGGAGAAGGCTATCAAACCGCCGTCTCAATCTGCCGCTAACTAATAATACTATCCAAAGTGCCGTATCTACCGCTGAGCAAAGGTATAATATACAAACTACCGTCTTCATTCCACCGCTAAGGAAAAACTGCTTCAAAGCAAGGGATACGATTCAAACCACCGTCTCCATTCCACCGCTGAGGAAAAGGAGAAGGCTATCAAACCGCCGTCTCAATCTGCCGCTAACTAATAATACTATCCAAAGTGCCGTATCAACCGCTGAGCAAAGGTATAATATTCAAACTACCGTCTTCATTCCACCGCTGATGGAAAAGTGCTTCATTGAGCAATGGAGACTATTCAAACCACCGTCTCCATTCCACCGCTGAAGAAAAGGAGAAGGCTATCAAACCGCCGTCTCAATCTGCCGCTAACTAATAATACCATCCAAAGTGCCGTATCTACCGCTGAGCAAAAGTATAATATTCAAACTACCGTCTTCATTTCACCGCTGAGGAAAAACTGCTTCAAAACAAGGGAGACGATTCAAACCACCGTCTCCATTCCACCGCTGAGAAAAAGGAGGCTATCAAACCGCCGTCTCAATCTGTCGCTGAATAATAACCCTATCCAAAGTGCCTTATCTACCGCTGAGCAAAAGTATCATATTTAAACTACCGTTTTCATTCCACCGCTGAGGAAAAACTGCTTAAAAGCAAGGGAAACAATTCAAACCACCGTCTGCATTCCACCGCTGAGGAAAAGGAGAAAGCTATCAAACCGCCGTCTCACTTTGCCGCTAAATAATAATACTATCCAAAGTGCCGTATCTACCGCTGAGCAAAAGTATAATATTCAAACTACCGTCTTCATTCCACCGCTGATGGAAAAGTGCTTCATTGAGCAAGGGAGACTATTCAAACCACCGTCTCCATTCCACCGCTGAGGAAAAGGAGAAGGCTATGAAACCGCCGTCTCAATCTGCCGCTAACTAATAATACCATCCAAAGTGCTGTATCTACCGCTGAGCAAAAGTATAATATTCAAACTACCGTCTTCATTCCACCGCTGAGGGAAAACTGCTTCAAAGCAAGGGAGACGATTCAAACCACCGTCTCCATTCCACCGCTGAGGAAAAGGAGAAAGCTATCATACCGCCGTCTCAATCTGCCGCCAACTAATAATACTATCCAAAGTGCCGTATCTACCACTGAGCAAAAATATAATATTCAAACTACCGTCTTCATTTCACCGCTGAGGGAAAACTGCTTCAAAGCAAGGGAGACGATTCAAACCACCGTCTCCATTCCACGCTGAGAAAAAGGAGGCTATCAAACCGCCGTCTCAATCTGTCGTTAAATAATAACCCCATCCAAAGTGCCGTATCTACCGCTGAGCAAAAGTATAATATTCAAACTACCGTCTTCATTCCACCACTGAGGAAAAACTGCTTAAAAGCAAGAGAAACGATTCAAACCACCGTCTCCATTCCACAGCTGAGGAAAAGGGTAAGGCTATCAAACCGCCGTCTCAATCTGCCGCTAACTAATAATACCATCCAAAGTGCCGTATCTACCGCTGAGCAAAAGTATAATATTGAAACTACCGTCTTCATTCCATCACTGATGAGAAAGTGCTTCTAAGCAAGGTTGACGATTCAAACCATCGTCTCCATTCCATCGCTGAGGAAAAGGAGAAGGCTATCAAACCGCCGTCTCAATCTGTCGTTAAATAATAACCCTATCCAAAGTGCCGTATCTACCGCTGAGCAAAAGTATAATATTCAAACTACCGTCTTCATTCCACCGCTGATGGAAAAGTTCTTCAAAGCAAGGGAGACTGTTCAAACCACCGTCTGCATTCCACTGCTGAGGAAAAGGAGAAGGCTATCAATCCGCCGTCTCAAGCTCCCGCTAAATAATCATATTATTCCAAAGTGCCGTATCTACCGCTGAGCAGAAGCATAATATTCAAACTGCCGTCTCCATTCCACCGCTGATGATACTTCAATCTACTGCTGTGAGAAAGTATTATACCGAAAGTGCCGTCTTCATCCCACCGCTGTAGAAAAGTATGGTCCCAGAGATTTCTCGTGCTTCCTTACATGAAGTATCGACCGTTTCGAGAGCAATTCCAGTTGCATAACGCCATGGCGATCTATGAGCAGTATAGCCTGCTGCCGTTTGAAATGAAGAGCCATACCACGCATCGCCGAAGCCATTGTAAAAACTAATCGTAACTTGGAAGAGGACATTGAGTGAAACAAGTCGTCGATATTCGAATTGTCGTCGAACACACCCGTTAGATGATCAAGTACTATCACGGTGGTCTGCTCGGGGTCAAAGTAATATGCTTGGTCGATAGTGTGTAAAATGCCTGTGATCAATCACCCACACAACACACGCCTTTCTCTATTATCTCACGAGTCCGGATGCGTACATCCGAAAATGGCCCTTTTCCACTACTCCCCGAGTCCGCATGCGAGTATCACCAAACCGACGACGGCGAGGACACTGTATTCAACGTGAACTTCAATGGAACCATGCTACTGGTCACCACTATGGGCTAGTGTATACATGTAAGATACATAGTCCCAAGTGCGCATTCAACGGATTGTGCGTGTATTCTACTACTCCTTGTGTGTTTATGCTCTCCATGACATCAACTTCATACAATTACAGGACACACTATGACTACGCAACGAAAGCTTTCCATAGAACCTCCATATTGGACCCAGTATGCGCCACATATATCCAATTTACACCCATGGTTATACCGCCCACATTATCCAACCCGAACTGCGATTTCCCTTTTACTGAAGGTGTACCCCGATGACTTCATATTCACGTGATCTGTCTTCTCTGCATCGACACAACCACTCATCTCGCGGCCCCTCACTACTATTACAAAAAGGTAAGTAGTATAGAAAGGCTATTACAACGCATATTTTGCCGAGGGAGATAACTCTTGGTGGCGGTAGGTGGCGTTGTTTCTCAAGAGACCAAAAACTACCTCCAACACAGAAGAGTTCCAATCTAGGGGGAGGTAACTCTGGGTGACTATAGTTCCGGCAAAGGGCCCCTGGGCATGTATTCTTTCGCGGTGATGCGGTCTGGCGGTAATGCGGTAAGCTTCCGCGGAGAAAAAGTAGTCCCCAGACTTCAAATACGCTGCATGGTCCGATTGGGTCGAGTGAGGTATCAAAGTGAAGCATTCGTGAAGGGGCATCCAGTCATGGGTGGGTGCATGTAAAATTAGGATTTTTCCCGAAACTATAAAAAGCGGAACACGGACTTTACCCCTAAAATAGGGGAAAACACCTATCAACCCTAGCCAAAAGGGCTAATATCGGTCCCCGGGCTTATTGGGACCTGCCTATCAAGTCAATGGGGTGGGTGCATGTAAAATTAGGATTTTTTCCCGAAACTATAAAAAGCGGAATACGGACTTTACCCCTAAAATAGGGGAAAACACCTATCAACCCTAGCCAAAAGGGCTAATATCGGTCCCCGGGCTTATTGGGACCTGTCTATCAAGTCAATGGGGTGGGTGCATGTAAAATTAGGATTTTTTCCCGAAAATATAAAAAGCGGAACACGGACTTTACCCCTAAAATAGGGGAAAACCCCTATCAACCCTAGCCAAAAGGGCTAATATCGGTCCCCGGGCTTACTGGGACCTGCCTATCAAGTCAATGGGGTGGGTGCATGTAAAATTAGGATTTTTTGCCGAAACTATAAAAAGCGGAATACGGACTTTACCCCTAAAATAGCGGAAAACCCCTATCAACCCTAGCCAAAGGGCTAATATCGGTCCCCGGGCTTATTGGGACCTGCCTATCAAGTCAATAGGGTGGATGCATGTAAAATTAGGATTGTTTTCCGAAAATATAAAAAGCGGAACTCGGACTTTACCACTACAATAGGGGTCTGTATTATACAATATAAGGGGAAATGCCTGTATGGGGTATGGGGATGGTCAATTTTTTTCGTGGGCTTTACTATGGCTTGTGGGGTCTCGTTTTTCTGGTCTCGCCAAGAAAATGACAATGGGAAGGGTCCCGGAGAGAATCGGTGAAATTTTTGGGAAAAGTCACCGAGGTCTGTATATAGGCTCATACTGGCTATATGGGGGGAGGGGTGGTCAAATTTTTTTGTGGGCTTTACTATGGGTTGTGGGGTCTCGTTTTTCTCGTCTCGCCGAGAAGAACACAATGGGAGGGGTCCCGGAGCGAAGCGGTGAAATTTTTGGAAAAAGTCATCGAGGTCTGTATATAAGCCTATAGGCTGGCTATGGGGGGTATAGGTCCAACCTGGAAAATTCACACACGTTCATTGTGATATGGGTTGTTTGGTCTTGTTTTTCACGTCTCGTCATTTAGAACACGATGGGAAGGATCCCGGAGCGAAACGGTGAAATTTTTGGAAAAGTGCCATATAGGCTCATATAGCTCCATAGGCTGGCTATGGGGGATAGGCCCAACCTGGGAAATTCACACACGTTCATTGTGATATGGGTTGTTTGGTCTTGTTTTTCACGTCTCGTCATTTAGAACACGATGGGAAGGGTCCCGGAGCGAAACGGTGAAATTTTTAAAAAAAATGCTGGGTAGGGCTGTATATAGGCCCATAGGCTGGCTATGGGGGGTATAGGTCCAACCTGGAAAATTCACACACGTTCATTGTGATATGGGTTGTTTGGTCTTGTTTTTCACGTCTCGTCATTTAGAACACGATAGGGAGGGTCCCGGAGCGAAACGGTGAAATTTTTGAAAAAATGCCGGGTAGGGCTGTATATAGGCCCATAGGCTGGCTATATGGCGGTATAGGTTCAACCTGGGAAATTCACACACGTTCATTGTCATATGGGTTGTCTGGATTTGTTTTTCACGTCTCGTCATTTAGAACACGATGGGAAGGGTTTCGAAGCGAAACGGTGAAATTTTTGGAAAAAGTTCACCGAGGCCTGGGTAAGCCCATAGGCCTATACTGCATGGCTATGGGGTATAGGCCCATACGGGGTGGACGTTTTGGGGTCTAGGTGAGCCCCTAATGATCCTATGGTGTCGTATGAGGTATTATTTTGAAGCTCTCGTGGAGGAGCATCCGACTGGACTAATAGTTCGTCCGTTTTCAATATTCTGCGCATGCGCAGTCTGGCCCGTAGTATAGAAAGTAGGCATTTTGGGGGTATGTGGGTGTGTGTTTGGGGTAGAGATGGACCGCTATGGGTCCGAATGGGTCGTGGAAGGTGTAAAAGTGAAGCTTGTGTGGGGTAGAGTCAGAATGGCGTGTTTTTAAAATGCAAGTCGCGTGACGCCCGTCAACGCCCGCCGTTACACCTTAACACTCTAACATAACGCCATGATATAGACCGGAGAGAGCTACAGCAACAACAACAAGGATGACACATGAGAGAACAACAACAACAAGAAGTTTTTCATATAGTTTATTTTCCCCAATGTTACATTATACCCACGCTGGGGGAGCCGCGTTGGGTATATTTACAATTCAAGAAGATTCTTGTCCAATCAGAGGCTACCATTTGCATCTGTCATATTCGTTCCTGTCCGTTAGATGTATTCTTGTCCAATCAGAAGTCTCCATTTCAGAAAGTTCCATCTTCGGCCATGTTCGCTCTGAACCGTTTATTCTAATCAACGTCGGGCAGGCCAGGATACCGTTGAGGCAACATATCCTTAGATAGTTGTTTGTGCATTCTGAGTATCTATCAGTGCATGGGTGAATACATTCACCCGATGGGAAGATTCCGTAATTTGGTCACGAAGAACGTAACATTGGTGACCCTCTCTACGACCCACTTGGTGTTAGGGCGCTGTTCATAGGCCCATTCCAAGACATCCAATTGGTCCACTTGGTCCAGCATGGGCTGTAGCGACGTCCGGTTACTGATGGTCACCGGCCGGTCAAGCACATAGGTATTATTGCTGGGATAAAAATATCGGACTTGATCTGTCTCCTTATGCTGCAGTACATAACCAAACGCCAGATTTAATTTGAAGGACGTAGCTTGGTCATTGAAGATGGCTTCCACGTAGTTGCGTAAACGGGTCAGGCCAGTCAGTCGGAAATTGTAGATATCTTGAATAGGGCGATGACGGTGGAAACAGTGCCGTATCATGGGCCAATGGCGCCGATAGATGTCACTCACTGGATGATCTTGGGGTAAGAGATCGCTGGGAACATCCACCGCATCTTCCAGAAAATGTTCGTTGTTGTCAGGCGTATGACTGGGAACAGTAATGCTAGGGACCGGCTGGATATCTAGGCTCTTCGGAACTGTGGGCATAGGTGGGCTCTCCGTGATCGCATCACCAGTGGCATTCGTCTCTACGGGCTCATCTTCACTAGGTCCTACCCTCCTGGGTGCCTCTTTAGTGGGAAGTTGTCGCTCATACCGTGGTGACGGACCATGAATCAAACGTTGGTGCTGTCTTAACTGACT
>JAVTVY010026877.1:0-11321 GCA_036873755.1 Hanleya hanleyi | reverse complement strand
GTGGAGCGTCATTAAAGAATTTGCATTCATACCCAGGAAGAGAAAGTTGGAAATCGTCTTGTCGCCAAGTTTCTACAAGCCCTATCAGACTGAATTTATTGACACATTTAAGAAAGTCTGTATTCTCTAACTTATCTTTGCTGAGACCGTGAATGTTCCAGAATGAACAGCTCAGTTGATTGTTAGACATGAAGGATATAATATAAACAATGTAACTTGTATGGGATAAAGCTTGCAGGCTATCATGTGCGAAAATATTATCACAAGTGTTATATCTAAAACATAAGGGTGTAATGTTCATTTACATATGAGGGAGGGGGGGATAATTCATGTTTGACAAGGGAGAGTTATCTTATCTTAAAGTTAATAATTGGTGTATGAAATACCTTTATCGCTACAAGAATACATGTACCATTTTACTGCATTGACTGGAGTACAACTTTCAGGTCATTTATGCAATATATATGATGGACTATAATTAATATCATTTTAGAAATACAACACTGGACCAGAGATTAATAACTATTAGCGTTTTTAAGAATGCTGTATCCTGTATTGCCATCTATGATGGAATAGAATTATCAATCATTAAATAATACATTGTATCAAATTAATTGTAAGATTAATTATAATTGGTGTATTAAATACCTGTATCGCTATAAGAATGCATACTATTTGATCTTATTGGCTATAGACTTCAGCACAGATCATGAATGCAATACTATAATGGACTATAATTAACGTCATTGTAGAAATACAACATTCATTCAGAGCTTCATGACTATTGAATTGAATTGTATACCATACCGTCGACAATAAATTGAATTCAAACAATTACAAGAATTCAGTGTTTTCTCTCTTCTTGTCTAGCACTATATGCTTGTGGTCACACAATCGTGTTATAACCCAAACAGATTATTAAAATAGAGAGGATAAAAGCGCAACAACTTGTTGAATTGTGTTGCGCTGCGATGATTGAGAGCTTCTAGCATCCAATGCTGGTTTAGGCATTGTGCTACTGAGAGTATCAATGTTCTTGTCAGGTAAAGGCCATTCGGAATGAACTGATTGGTATGAAGGTTTATATTTTGGATGTTCTGATGACATAGATGGCTGTACAGTATCCCTCCATAACTCTTGGCCGACCTTCCAGGGTTGACTAGTAGCATTATACCAGATGTCCTGATTACCTCGTTTCTCCGACTTCGTAACTGTTCGCCATGCAGGTCGTGGTGAAGTGAGGGTACGTTGTGGGATCTCAGAACTTCTGTAGGTGATACGTTGTGGGACACCAGAACTTCTATAGTTGGTACGTTGTGGGGCCTCAGAACTTCTATAGCTGTAATGTACTGGGATGGGGTGGGACACGGGATTATTGACTTTTTGATGCCGTGATGTGCTAGTTTCATGAATTGAGCCATATATCGTTGATAGCATGGCCCGAGCCAGCGCTGCACACCCCAAATGATTAAGATGAATATGATCACGATAGAAGTGAACTTTAGCTGATCCATCCTGATGTTGAAATACATAGTCAGTATCAACCAAAGAGATTCTCCGTAGCCGACATACTGTTTGCACCACCTCATTAGCTTGTGTGATGGCTGCATAAAGCTTTTGTCGACTTTTGCTCGGGAGGATTTTTGAATATTTTATGCTGGCCGACGGGAACTTCCTCTTCACAGTGGTAAGCAACTCATGGAGTTGATCAGGACTGATCTGATATGGTGACTTCTTACAGTCATTGATCCCAACATGTAGGATCACCAGTTTGACATGTCTGTTGTCCTCACTGTTTAGCATCTTTTCAGTTATATCAGATATCCCTGCCCCAGGAAAACATGCAACTGTTACCTGTTCCGAACCTCTGGATAAGCGTTTCTCATCCAGTGGACGAAGGATTGAATCGCCAAGAATTAGTGCGGTTGTATCTTCTGGGATGTGGAGGGTATTTACATTTTTATGTAACCCAGTCTCCTCGTTATTCTGTGTATGTGATACACTTGTAGTAGGCTTATATTCAGAATGCGACGGCTTGAGGGCAGTACCCTCGATTGTTTTCCCATCTGTCATGTCTGTACTCGGAGCAGTCTGCAAACTTAGAGTCCCGCTAGATCTGTTTACCTCCGACAACGGTCCAAACCTGTTTGTGCAAAGGACATTGGGAACTACCTTCATTTGTACATTTTCCGTAGATGTGGAAACAGATGGTCCTGTTGATAGACTTGGAAGAGATGATATTTGTGAGTTTTCAAGCTTTGAAAGCCTGTCAGATAAAGTCTCGTTCACTTTAGTTTGAGATTTCACAATCTCAATTAAGCCCGAGTTCTGTTGTTCCAAGGCTAATAGGCGGTTTTCCATCTTCACGAGTTTTCCTTGTTGTGTCTCACTTTCGCACTTTAAAGTGTTTATTTCAGAATTTATGGATGTCATTTCCGCTTTCAGCCTATTGGTTGTTTGTACCTTCAGGTCTTTAATTTCCTCCGACACTGATTGGAATTGAAGAACAAATTCCCCTACCGTTGTTTCTAACTGGTGAAAGGCCGACACTAGACCTTCAACGTTTATCAGAGTTTGAGGAGCATTGCATGTGTGACCCTCTCCAAGGCCTTGCGCCTTACCCTGGGTAGGCTGAGGAGTTTCCTTGCTCTGTTCTTGAGAGATTACAGACTCATTAGAGACTGTGCTGACAGGATCAACGCTGTTTGGAGGATTTTCAGTTGATGTTGTTTCTACAATATGCTGAGTATCATTTGTGGCTTCACTTTGCTGGAGAAGATTGCACTCATTTCTATCCTTTGGAGTAATGTTCGTTTTATCACACAAATGAGTACTGCTTGTATTTTCATGTGACATTCTGGGGGCTAGATCTGTGATCTTTTCTGTGTCAGTATTGGTTACTGTAATGCGAGGAACATTTAGGCTTTTCTGTACATATAGTTGAGCTGAAGAGTTAGACTCAGAAACTGTATGATGATCTATATTGCCACTGATATTATCAGTACTAACGGTACATTCTGCATCATAGAAACGAACAACAGTGTTGTCATCAGATTTACGGACGACTGTATAGTCATCGGATTCACAGACGACTGTATTTTCATCAGAGACACGGGCAACAGTGTTGTCATCAGAGACACGGAAAACTGTATTGTCAGCAGAGACACGGACGACTGTATTGTCCTCAGATTTACGGACGACTGTATTGTCATCAGACTCACGGACGACTGTATTGTCATCAGAGACAAGGAGAACTGTATTGTCATCAAAGACACGGGCAACCGTGTTGTCATCAGAGACACGGAGAACTGTATTGTCATCAGAGACACGGGCAACAGTGTTGTCATCAGAGACACGAAAAACTGTATTGTCATCAGAGACACGGGCAACAGTGTTGTCATCAGAGACACGGAAAACTGGATTGTCATCAGAGACACGGACGACTGTATTGTCATCAGAGACACCGAAAACTGCATTGTCATCAAAGACATGGACAACTGTATTGTCATCAGAGACATACACAACAGTGTTTTCAACAGATTTAGCAGGATTAGTTACTTGTTCTTCATTTGGTTCTTCTGTTTGTATGATGTCAGCTGGGAGAGCTGTATTACTGGCAGAGATAAGTAATTGTTCTTCTTTTTCTGCCTGTACGATGGCGACTGGAAGAGCTAATTTACTGGTCACAAATGGGGCTTCAGAATGATTGCCCTGTCTGCACATCTGGATGACTGTGGTCACAAGTTGTTTCAATTTATCCAACTCAGTTTGGACCCATTCTTGACAAAAATTTCCTTGTATCATGATTGTGCCAGTTGTATAATACAGGGTGATGGTGAACAACTTTGTACACCCAATCGATACCCGAAGTATAGTCCGAAAAAGCTTCTTGTTGGGAGTCGCAAAAGAGAAAGGAGTGTTTTCATCTTTTACAGATAATGTTTGAGAGTTTTTGTCATGGTCAACCCAGTTGACATTCGCTATTGTCATATTTCCAATTTGCCTGAAATAGCGTAGCATCAGAACTTTGCGCCATATATAAATAGAATTATTCGTGGCTTTTAGAGTCACATGTTTACTCTTATTGTCGGTATCATTTCGCTGATCTAGGTCTGCTTCCTGAACATCAATCAACGTTGGCGATGTTATTGTTGACCCAACAGAGGAAAGTTTAAATACTGACATTATGACAAATCAGTTGAAGAGTGAGGCACAGCGACAGAGACAAACAGTACACTTCATTATTTTAGCATCTGCAGCATTTCCCACACAATATTAGTTTACTGGAACATGATATAAAACCGAAATGTTATCAAGATTGAGGGAGAAACAACCTTCAAAGAGGCTAACCGGAACACTGTTTATGATATCCAGAAATTCAAAACTGATGGCGATGTTGAAATAATTCTAGTTCGTTTTCTGGAACGTCGTTTACTACGTCACAAATTTGACGTCAACTTGCAAGGCGCGCAGTAACGTTGCGTTACGATGACAGTTAATTTTCTCGTTGATTTCAAAATTCGAGATAAATTCCCGAAATAGATATGATCAAATATCAATGTCACCGTAAATGCATCCAGTGTTATTTTAAAGTTGAATACGGTACCTCAATTATAGAATTGCGCCGAAGTCAAAACACCTTATGTGTTCTTCCGTTGCTTGAAAAGATGGTTCTCTGTATGGTGGTGTCTACTTCTTCGGCGTTGTGATTCCACTTTGAAGACAGTCTTAGTTGATCTAGACCAAACAGCTGAGATAAGACACAGGCTATTCAGCAATCTGTTCATTCAAATAGTTCAAATTCAAATAAACTCATTCAATTCCATCCAAATCCACACGTAGTTTTTAGACGAAAAGTAATGACGCCGAGGAAAGCCAATAAAACACCAGCCAATCAGTCCACTTGAATTGGAGCAATATGCAAGACGAAGTCAATCCAAAACGTAATCCAAGTCCGCAAAACGATTGAATTATTCTCAGTAAGTCCTCAAACCGATTGAATTATTCTCAGTAAGCTAGATACAATTTACTACTTTGGAGAGCTACTGAAAAAGACGTCCACTCACGTCAACGTCAACGTCGTTTGACCAATGAAACGGCAAACTTTCTTGGGAATCCTCTAAGCTACGTCATTATGTTTTCCAGTCGGAGTTCCGGAAGGAAATCCTGTGGTCTCAATTCCGTAGTTTGTCTGATCGCAAAAACAGTAAATAACAACAAACTGAACATCCACAATGTAATCTAACGAAATATGCATTGAGAAGTGAAGAAGTATAACTATTCGTCTGCAAACTAGATGTCGATTTGCACGTGGAGTTCTCAAATCAAACGGAAGTATGTTCATCATACACCCCTTTCGTTCCTCGTACACCGCGCAATGAATTTAGAAATGTCCGCACGGTTGATCCTGGTGTTGATCAAAATGATTTTGGCCAACGGAGCCACGATAGCTTCAACAAACGGTCAGTTTTATGTTAAATTCACAACTTTCCTATTCTCTGAAAAGACGACCGCCAGCTCTAGCTGTCATCGAGCGTTTTCTTTCCAAGGCAGATTTGAAACTTCCGTCGATGATTCTCCTGCCTTATATGGGCGCTTGTAATCAGCAAATAAATTCTATAAATCTATAAATCACTCAGTGCCATGGATCAAGAATCCACGGTGGCGGACTTGGAAGAGAAGAAAGACTTCTCTTCCATGTCTTTACTGACTCTGAAAATCAGAAGAAGGCTGTTGTTGTTGTTGTTGACCAGTGACTTGCTTAGGACAGCTGTATTATAGTAAAATTTATGAATCCTAAAAAATTAGGATTAATATTATTACTATTTATGGTTGCTTTGGTGAAGGCTGATATAATATTGTTAGCCAGTACTAATCTGATTGAAACCAGTTCTAAATTAGCTCCATATATGACACCTCACATAATGTATTTTATGTCAAAGAGTCATGTCTATGGATTGTGATCTGTGATTTTTTTTTAATGGTTTTTATGTATGCATTATTCATTTAATTAGCAGGTCACTGTTCCTCTAGCAGAGGTTTTCTTTCTGATAAATCTAGTCCAGTAAAAGGTTTTATATTTTCAAATTTTGCATCCCAAGTTTTGTTTTACTATTTTTTTTTTTTTTTCTCGCTAGGTAATAATTAATAATTAATAATTATCGCCCTCAGCATGTCTATTTTCAAAAGCAAGGTTACGAGAAACAAAGAATTAATTAACAACGGCCTTAAATGTGTGGACACAAATATGGTTTGTGTAAAAGCTTTAAGATAAATCATATGATGTGGATAGTCCTGAGGGAATAATTTCTAAGTCCAAAACACATTTACTTGGTCCGACGGATAGACAGATAGACAGACGGACATCATTGTGGCACCTATATCGAGCTTTCCGCAGCTAAAGCTACGGGCTCGATAAAAATCACACCTCGTACCTGAATCCATTCAACTTTCTAGTTATATTTAACACATACAAAACGATGACCTCTATGTCATGGAACATTAGAAAGCAATACGCGTACCGATACGATTCATTTAAAGAGGTAAAAGCGTCATGTAAAAAATATTCAGCAAATAACATATTTCGATAAAACTTATTCAGTAGTTGAAAGCAACTATGGTGAACGTGTTTCTTTTACCTCATTTTTTAATATCACGGGCATTGAAATCACACTTCTGACATTCTCTGAAAAACGTAACAGCACCTGCACTTGGCTCCAGTGCCTGAGATGACGTCAGAAAACCCGCACTGGCATTCCGAGCGTGATGCTTTGCAACGTCATACTCGATCTTAGAACTTTTATCGCACTGTGACGGCTTCTAATGTGACGTCATGGATACCTGATCACGTTATCCGACGTCATCTCAGTCATTTCCCATTTTCATGTTGTTCCCTAGACCGAATTGAAGAATCTGACAATATTGATCCCTATATGAAATACGAGATTTCAATACTTGAAAATCTTTTGGCAAATGTTGCAAGTGATCATGCTGTTCAGTTTACCCGAACAACTAAAATCACGCTACTACCTCTTTAAACAAAGCTAAAATAAGGAAAGCCTCATAGCCCAACAGGCGAGGCTCCAGGGACTGCCTCTCAGACAGCATGCACACGTCGGCATGACGCCGGCAACAGGTTGAGTCATGTTGGCATACGTTGAAACGTCAATGACACATCGGTTTTACGTAAACCCGATGTCGCATCAGCAATGCATATTTCAGTGCCAATTTAAATATATCGGCATTACGTCGACCCGACGTCAGGTCTCCAAAGAAACCTCTGTTTGCTAGTTATAACATCAGCTCTGCGTTGACCCGACAACATGTGCGGACATAATTCAGAACGTCGGGCCTACGTCAGCCCCGCTTAGATCTGCATAGATTATTGCGTTCGTCATATTTTAATTTTAAAATGCATTGAAGAAACTTATATTCCAATATGCAAACATATTCTAATACCATAAATACAGCATTTTAGATGGCTATCTTTATGTGAAAGTCGGTAATAATTTCCTCTTTTATGTCTATCACCTCCACTAGCAGATTACATGACTTTCTTGGTAAACAATACACTCTCTCAAGCTAATCAACAAATTACTAAAAGTCACATAAATACTGAGGCAAGCATAATTATAAATGCTCGTCAAATCCACAAAGGAATTTTCCATGATTTTTCAATGGGACATAATTGGGATATAATCACCTCAAACAGAGTTGCAAGCAAATGAAATATTTAGCAACCGCCCCCAACCTGTCTGGTGTAGGATAAGCATGTTGTAATTTTCTGCGCCTGCTTCAAACAACCACGAGGGAGGTTGGCGATCACAGAGCAAATGGTTATCCAGTCTATAATCACGATCAAGACCTTTAAACTAGAACTCGTGGACTTCGAAAATATAAAATTTACATGTAATTTTTACATTTTTAAACTAAAACTTACCTTACTGACATATGCGTTCGTGTGCAAACACGGATCAACAAGTGAAGAAATTAAAACAATAGCACAGTTCATTTCCCGCCCAATCACCCACGCCAGCACTCAACCACAATAGATCTCCACTTCTTACGCGTAGATGTAAAGATCCCAAGCGGGGAGGTCGGGTGGGACCATTACTCTGTCAGTAAGGTAAGTTTTAGTTTAAAAATGTAAAAATTACATGTAAATTTTATATATTTTTTACACAGTAAAACTGACCTTACTGACATATGCGAGAATCCCAAAGCAGGACGGAGGGAAGTCAAAGTGACAGTGACTAATGGCGTGAGGATTAGGCGGAAGTCAGCAAGAGACTTCATGCTGCCCATAAAACTTAAGAATAGGCTTCCATAAAGACTCAATAGTGACAGGGTCATATAACGGTATCGTAAACACTGTCCCTATAGTAAGCCCAGACCTCCCAGGCTAATCGGCGCTGACCTAATGGAAGTTCTATACACGTACCCCCCCCCCTTTTTTTGAAAGAAAGTTTTTTATGAGGAAACGTGTACTACCATTAAAAACCGATAAAAACACACTAGGCCTCAAGTGTCTGTGTGCTGACCCGACCCCGGTGATCTGCTGCGCTGTCACCAGTGGTCCCAAGGAATATAGGTCATCCTTGATAGGTGTCATGTCTCTCAAGTAGTATGATGCGAAGGTTGTGTGAGGTCTCCAGTAACAAGCCCTCATAATATCAGTTACCGACCTGTTGGTCCACAGACGCCAGGATGCCCCAAGCGCCCTGGTTTCATGTGCAGAGACATCACACAACGCAGCCTGCATCGATGACACTCCATTGTAGGCTAACCCAATAGTTTTGGAGAGCCAAGAAGAGATAGAGTTTTTTATATCTCTTGTTGGCTCCGGGGACAAAATGGTATAAATAATCGCACGTAGTACTTTAGTGCGACTAAAATATACAGAAAGGGCACGAACCGGACACATAAAATTGTCCGATTCTAACCCTGAGGATAGGAAATCAGCTAAAGCTGGAACCCTGAATCTCTAGAAGAACAGTCGTGCAGAGATTGGTTCTTGGCCACAAATTCAGGATGGTAAGTATTCAACATAAGTCCATCGTGAATCATGCCTAATTTCTCTAGCATCCAAAGCGTGTAGTTCTGACACGCGTAGTTATAGGTTCGGACGGATGTTCTGAAACACTCCGTAGAACTAATGATAAATCCCATTGGGAAGATTTGGTACAGAAACAAGCCTGTCAATCCTAAACGATCTAACCAGAGATGTTAGATTAGGATCAGAGGCAGGATTAACGCCAGTAGAAAGGTTAATAATCCTAGATAATGCTGATCTGTAACCGTCCACCGTTGATGGAGCGAGACCCTTGTCTTGAAATAACAAGAAATCTGCTATCTGCTGAACTGAGGCAGAACGGGCATCAATGTTTCTTCCATAACACCACTCATGGAAGACCCTCCACTTCCCTTGATAACAAGCTGATGTGGAGGATCGAGTGGAAGCGACCATTCTTCGCGAAGCTTCCCTAGACAAACCCAACCTCAGAGAGCTGATCCCTGAGCACTTGCAAGCGTGCAGATGGAATGCCTGATGTTGTGGCGGAAAATTGCTGACTTCGGTAGACGAAGTAGTTTTCCCAAAGAGGTAGTCGTCTTGAAACGTCTACCAGAATTCCAGAATGTCGGGAAACCACGGACGAGCTGGCCACTAAGGGACAATTAGATAAACGACGCACGGATGCACGCATATCTTTGTAGAACTAGAGGCAGGATTGAAGGGGGCGAGTAAGCATATGCTATATACCCGTCCAATCCTGCGATAGTGCATCGACTCCCACTGCTAGAGGATCCAGTACAGGGGACATATACAGAGGAAGTTGATGATTCAGGTGAGCAGCAAACAGATCTATCTGTGGTTGTTCCCAAATCTGAGCGATTTGGCGCAGAATGTCTGTGTAAAGCTGCCACTCCGTCGGTATAATCTGATGTTTCTCGACAGTCCATCGACTAACACATTCAGATGTGCTGGTATGTGTCTGGCATGAAGCATGATATCGTTCAGCCAGCACAGATGGTAGAGAATCTCGGTCTGCTTCAGAAGCTTCGTGGACCGAGTTCCCCCATCTTGTAGATATAAGCTAAGACAGTTGGTTGTCTGTAGCTACCAGAACCGACTGACCTTAGAGGTCCCGTATCAATGAGAGTATTGCCCGTTTATAGACGGCCATGAACTCATTGATATGGAATAACCTCTCCTGCGGAGTCCAGTAGCCTGATATCGACTTGGATCCGAGGTGGTCCCCATCCTTGCATCGAAACATCCGTGCACAGTGATTAGCTTGAAACGGAAGTAGTGTTACACCAGGCATCACGTTGAGAGGGTCCATCCACCATGATAGGTGATGTTTGACTACCTCTGTGACAGGAATCATGGATTCCTGTGCCTGTGTGGCCAAAGCTGATTTAAGTAAATCATTAGTGGCCGTAACTGTAATCGGGCTCGTAGAGTGACATCCTGGATGTCAGTAGACCGATTAATGATGCAAACTGGATGGCAGTATGGCAAGAATGTCTGATGAACAGTGGAATGTCGCGACATATCTTGCACCAACGAACTTCCGGTGGCCGAGCAATGACCAATTTGGTGTCGTACGCCACGCCTAGGAAGTTTCGCTGTTGTGACGGTGTTTTCTCCGATTTTTCCTCGTGCGGGAGATAACCCAGTAGTTCGAGGATGTGCCATACAAATATTGTATCGTATCGGAGTTGTAGTCTGCACATGTTCCTGATAATGGAATCGTCTAGGTAAAAAAGATATTTGATACTTCGACTGTGCAGATACGTCGCCACTGGCTGAAATATTCTGGTGAAAACCCAAGGGAAACTGGCTATACCGAAATGTAGAACCTGGAATAGGAAACGGCGAGCACCGACCATAAATCTCAGGTACTTTCGGTAACTTGGATGAATCGGGATATGCTAGGTAAGCATCCTGAAGATCCAAAGAAGTTAACCATTCCCCTTGAACCAGAGCGGTCTTGATGGACCGGAAGGACTCCATCCGAAAGTGTGGGGGTTTCATCAGGAAGTCCTTGTTCAGCCTGCGCAGATTTATAATCATGCGCATTTCCGGTGTATCTTTGTTTGGCACAAGAAAAACCGGAGAATAGAACCCGGGGTACCGGTCGTGGACCGGAAGTTCTATTACAGCATGCTTCTGGATAAGTGGCAAATCGTTGTCCTGCCATGGCAATAGAATTGACACAGCCGATATGTCACCCATCCCGCTGTTTCATATTTAGCAACCAAACCTTAGAACTTCCTGTACCGGAAGGTTGGGGTTAGGTGCTTATTACCAGTATTTC
>JAVTVY010026876.1:0-10146 GCA_036873755.1 Hanleya hanleyi | reverse complement strand
TATCTCTTAACATTATAAGAACGCGACGGGAAGGGCGACGGGATGGGCGACGTCGCGAGCGACATCGTGGACGACGTCGTGGGCGACGTCGCCCATCGCGTCGTGTTAATGAAAGCGACGCGCGACGGGAAGGGCGACGTCGCGTTTAAAAAGGGCGACGTCGCGTCGCGCTCTATCTCTTAACATTATAAGAACGCGACGGGGAGGGCGACGTCGCCCTTCCCGTCGCCTGCGACGCGCGACGCAAAAATGGCCGAAATGGAACACCATACCCTACAGTTTTCAGTGATGTCTGCAAAAGATCATGATACTCATACCTCTGATCTCTGCAACAGCGGCATAGAAAATAATATAACATTATGCCGACATCACTGTCAGTATCAAAGAGATCATTTCTCCAGCAGTTTGCAGGATGCTGCATATGCAATGTTATTGCGTATAACAAGGGAAATATCTCTATCAAGATGTTAACGTTCTCACCATTCACAGTTGTATGAGCATAGACTTGAACCACACAAAATACTGTAATTGAGCTGTTATGGTTACATGTATTTATCTGTGATAAAGTATATGATTTCGGAAGAAGAGTTTGAAGTAGTCGACTCGCGAAGGTTTGAAGAACCAGGATTAGACGATGTTGGATTTGATGAATCGAGATTTGACGATCTATCTTATTACTCTTGTGCACTTTTACTCAACCCAGAGGTTGAACACTTATTTAGATTTAAACAAAAATATCATACTTCAATTTAATGTTAGATATTATAATCTTAAAAGGCCTCCTGGTGTCGGGCCTCTCAGATGCAGGATCAGAGATCAGAGATCATGGTTGTGGTGACTTTGAACACCTCACGATTTGGAGGGGTTATTCAATCTTTACTCATAAAGAGTTGGCTTTAAACTCTTTCTGGGTTTTAAAAAATAGCACGCAATATTTCTGCTCTTTTAGTCTATAAAACAAGCGCATTTGAACAAAAAAGTTACTTTTAGCACTTTAACGCATTACTTATTAAAGTGTTGACTTGCTACAGATCACATCACTTCGCCGCATTTCTGCCATTTTGCTCTAAGAATTCAAGTTATCTATTTCAACACGTTTGTTCTGTCTATCGTAAAAGCACTTGTCCAATTATAGACAATACAACTATACCAAAACAAATAATGCAGAATGCTCAACTCGCTGGTGATCACTAACATATGCTAGCATTCGCTGTTGCTTTAGGCTAAATAACAAGAACTTCTTCGATTTTTTTTTAAAGTTCATGAACACAAAAAATATTCTTGTATTGTAAGCATAGTTACACAAATATTCGCCATTGAGAGGAGTTAAATCTGACTTGCATAACACCTCTGCATAATTCTTGTCGACCCCCTAGCTACCTTTCCAAAGGCAGTCTGAAAGTCAAACACACGTGTGTCACATTCGTCAGGATACACACAGACTGGCGTTGCATGCTCTCCTGTTTTTGTTTCTCCTAAATGTTCCCATGAATGCTGCATTGCCCATTGGACTGTCCACCTCGCCAGGTTAGAGTTTACGTGTTTTCGGATTGTTAGAAAAGTTCACCAGTAACTAGTCACCGACCTGAACTTCACTTGCTTGTTCAACCTTCTTGAGATCATTAGAGGTCTCCTACTCGGAGTGTTGGTCTGTTTCGCTTTCTCGTTCCCTTCCATCACTTCTCTCTTCAAATTCATCCGTTCCATCTTCGTCATTTCAGAATCAATTTCAGAGTCATTCGTACTCACAGATTTTCCATGAGCTACGTTTACCTTGGCTCGCTTCTTGTGTTTCCCTTCAATTGCTAAGACTTGTTGCTGAATGAAATTCAGGACAGTTTCGTTCAGGATCTGGCTAGATATTTTCTTGGACTTGACTCCAGAGAGGAGCTTAAAGACGGCATTACGGTCATGTTGTCTGTCTGCCGCAAATGAAATCCCACCTTCCAATCGTTTCAGCGTCTTTTGGAAGATACTGGACAACTGTGTTCTGATTTCCTCTTACGATTTCTCGCAATTTGGTTTTTGGAACACGAATCAGATGTTTTCTTTCTCAAAATCAGCAACGACCGTTTGGACAGATTATCAACAATCAGAACTTTCTACCTACTGGCAAAAACATTGTTTGAATCAGTCATTAAACGCATACCCGTCGAACCATCCATTTTTTGTTCGGTTAAACGTAAGTGGGGGACAGCTGAAGACGTCAGGAATTTGAGTTTCTCATTCCACGAAAGCAGGACTTATTTATGTGTATGGTCAATAAGAAATGCAAGAAAAAAATGAAGGAATTAAAACAAAAACGCAATGAATTAAGACAATATGAGCAAAAATTGTCTGGACTAGGATTTTTTGTGTTTGAAGGTTACTATCATATGTACTTAAAAAGTCAGCTTCGTAAATTAATCACACGTTTTTATTGTGTACTGAACAAGCTGTGTGTTTTAGTTGCTCTCTATCCTTTGGTTCGATCTCGACATACCTCTTAACGACATTTTATAATTCTGAATTTTATTCAATGTCAATCATGTAAGGACTGCATGTCAATTATCTGTCCCTGGACAATAGTATGGCTCAGATTGAAATTGGTTGCAAAATACTGAAATCATGCATGGTAAAATTCATCGCGTAAGTTGCTGATTGATTTTCAAATCAAACAATACAGTTTATTTATATTTTCAGTCAATCGGAATGTACGCCCTGAGCTCTGAAGTTTATCACTAGCAAATTAAAATACGCATGCCAGGCAAACACAGCTATATTAGGCTTGCTTAAAGATTAGGTTGTAAAGATATATCTGTTCGATCAGAGAAAATGCCACTTTAGCTTCTTGATGTAGACCGATTTTTCATGCACTAGAATCACCTGTGTTAAATATATCAATTTAAGGAAGTAACTAGTGATTGCCGTGAAATCTTAAAAAGATATTTATTGGAAAAGACAACTATATGTAGAGTAATAGTAAGAATTGTTTCTTCTAACAATAAAATTGATTACATTGCAAAGAAATGCATTCTAATATGAGAAAACCTCACTTCAGATAAGCGAACAAAATTCATTGCGTGTTAAAAATACTAATTCATGCACACTATTTGTTGATTTTAAAGAAATATTGAGAAATTATTTCTTGAAAAAGATAACTAGTGTTACAGCAAGAAATTACCAAAAAAATTCTTTTCTGCGATGTTCTAAAAAAAGTGGTAACAGATATGTAAGAAAATGTAAGAAATTTTAAGAATAATATTATTTTGTAAGAAAATTTAAGACAATATTTCTGGGGTAGGATTTTTCTTTTTCACTGTGAAGATGTAATTATACCGATGAAGATTAGTAAATTCGTTTTATCATGATGTTTATTTTAATGTACATTCTCCAATGAAATTGTATTCCTCAGTCATGCCATTGTTTATTGAAAATTGTATTTTTATCTCTGCAACATTTATCGTTGTACTATGCGATTTCTTTCGGTCCCTTATAGACTACATGTTATTAAAGGTTAACCGTGATTGGAGCATATCTTCCGCAGCTAAAAATAAATTCGTGACTAAGAATTCACATTTTCTTACTTAATTATTTCCTTCTTAAACGTCCTTACACCTTCTTGTATTCTTGTTATACCCCGGATTGTTAAACAAATAAATCTCATATTTTCTTGGGAAAAGAATTGTAAAGTTATTCTAATTTAGATTAACTGTCTTGATCACACCTTTATTGTTCATGAACATATTGTCTTGCATTGTCTTCATTTCTTTGAATAAGACATTTGAAATTATTCCCGTATAATTGTTTTGTTCACGCCTTTACTGTTCAAGAATTTATTTCCTGAAATTGTCTTATTTTCTTGGGATAAGGAATGTAAGGTTATTCTAGTTTAGTTTATTTTTTTCTTGGAAAAAGAAACAGCCAATTAGTTTTTTCTCGAAATAAAAAACATAACTTATTCTAGTTTAATTTCATTAGTCACACCTTTATTGTTTAAGAATTTATTTTTTACATTGTATATTTTCTTGGAAAACGAAACTTAACTTTATTCTAGTTCAATAGTCTTGTTCACGCAAGACATTTCAAGTTATGCCAATTCAATCCTCTTATCACACCGCTATCGTTCAAGAAAAGATTTTCGTACATTGTCTTATGTACTTGAAATAAAAAAGTTAAAATCATTCTAGTTGAATTGTCCTAATTACATTTTGTTAAGCGGTCTTATCTTTGTTATTTTAAGTTTGTGTTACTCGTTAATTTATTATGCTCCTGGGTGTGACATGCGGTGTAGCTTAACTAGAACACAAAAATTCAAACGGAAATTGAATATTATAAAATTTGAATTGTGAATCGGAAATATCTCATTTACTCACCTTTATGCACAAAATTAAAAGAAATGGTCATGATAAATATAACGGGAATGGTTGCCCTTATATAACATTACACATTGCAAAAGATTCCCCATTTAAATAATTTGCTAGAAGTTTTATTTGATTCTCTACCATAATAAAGCAACAATTACACCATTCTGATTCTCGTTTTTAACTTCTTAATATACGAACAACCAAATTAATCTCTCTGTGACGAATTACGAAATAAATGTTGGTTTAACCTGTATTTACCTCAGGACATGCACTTTATCTTAGAATGGACTACGCATTATGAAACGAAAGAATCAAACACTATATACATGATATAGTTATTGTTATATTGATAAGGTTATTTAATTCAGACCTTCAACATCTAAGAAAGTCGAGATTTTCCTGTATGCACGCACAGCAAAGAATAATTGTATTAAACAAGATAACGGAACTTACATTAAGCAAAATAATATTAAGCTGAGATAACATTATTGATATGTTTTTTATGGAAGAGGAAAAACGTGAAAGTAAGATCTAAACTTCTGGTTTTAAGACGGTTTGTCTTAAGTCTAAATTGACGATAATTTCCGTAGGTTTAATTGTAGTTTCCAGAGTTTATGGCGCTTGATGATATTACGAAGATCTGTCTCTAACATCACGTGAATGTGCTTGTTCTCGATGCTAAAGAATTTTTTTATTTTTTTTTTCAGATCGCCATTTCATCGAACTCTACAGACTGCTTGTATTTTTAGTTGAAGTTTGAATATGGTGTAGTGTAGTGAGATCGCTGAATTGTGCATGTCCACACCATGTAACATCAGCATTAGTTGATTACAACGTCAATAAATGGTTTCGAGTAAGAGCCAGCGCCATATGTCTCCAGCACTCTTCATGGCCAATACGATTATTTGGTATTGAGCTAGTTATAGCATTCATCAGTCAACTCAACGAAATAACATGTTTCAAGCATTCTTGTCTTCGTGAAAATGCTAGTACAACGAAACTCTACATGTCTTGAAAGTTCGTTAACAATTTATGGTAACTGATGGTCCAAATAGTTCCTTCTTTGAAATTACAGGGTTGGATAATCTCCGACGGGGCAAAAGTCCAGTAGGGAAAAGTTTCAGGGGGGAAATGTTCGGAGGAAAAATATCAGGTCGAGAAAATCACCCTGGATTTGTCCGAGTTTTCCTTTGAAAATTCTCAGCGTATTTTCTTCGCTCGGCTGGGTATCAACGACTGTGTCTTGATCAAGCTGGTTATATGATTGTTATCCATCATGTTTATTTACTGCATACATGTATATCAACATCTTTTAACAAATACTTGAAACTTTATTTTTACAGCACAATACAATAACATGAGTTCGATGATGTGAATCCATCGATCCTTCTCAAACTACCAACCCTCTAATTAAAAGTGTCAAAATCGAGTAGGCCCTATTTGTATTTGAAAAAACTTCATTGTTTCCGATGCGTACGAGGATAGTTATTGATATGATACTTCCCTTGTCTAACAGTATTATAATACATCGTCCCCTTCCGCTTCGTGATGTTCCTTCTGAACACTCTTTGATATGGCAGTCGGAGTTATTCCCCGTGAAAACGAAAATTGCTGCTACGAATGTAAGCACTGTAGAATCGTTTCATAATGGTTATGTCCCATGATATATCGTCATTCTGTCCATTCAGATAAATAATACATCATATTCAGTAATAAGCCGTCATCAACACGAATTTCCATTTCCATAATCCAATAACCTTACAGATTAAACACTAACATCACCAAAGTCCAAGCAGGCAAAATTGTGAGAAATACATAATAATATTCATATCGTACAATAGCCACACCTCTGATCTCTGTAACAGCGGCATAGAGAATTACATAACATTATGCCGACATCACTATGTCAGTGTCAAAGAGATCATCTCTCCAGCAGTTTGCAGGATGCTGCATATACACTGCTGTTGTGTAAAACAAGGGAAATAACTCTATCAATATGTTAACATGCTCGCCATTCACAGTTGTACGAGCATGGATTTGACCCACACAAAGTAATGTAATTTATCTGTTAAGGTTACATGTATTTATCTGTTATGGTTGCATGTATTTATCTGATACGGTTACATGTATTTATCTGTGATAATGTATATGATTTGGGAAGAAGAGTTTGAAGTAGTCGACTCGCGAAGGTTTGAAGAACCAGGATTGGACGATGTTGGATTTGATGAATCGAGATTTGACGATCTATCTTATTACTCTTGTGCACTTTCACTCAACCCAGAGTTTGAACACTATTTTAGATTTAAACAAAAATATTATACTTCAATTTAATATTAGATATTATAATCTTAAAATGCCTCCTGGTGTCGGACCTCCCAGATGCAGGATCAGAGATCAGAGATCATGGTTGTGGTGATTTTGAACACCTCACGATTTGGAGGGGTTATTCAATCTATACTCATAAAGGGTTGACTTTAAACTCTTTCTGGGTTTTAAAAAATAGCACGCAATATTTCTGCTCTTTTAGTCCATAAAACAAGACATTCGAACAAAAAAGTCACTTTTAGCACTTTAACGCATTACTTATTAAAGTGTTGACTTGTTACAGGTCACATCACTTCGTTGCATTTCTGCCATTTTGCTCTAAGAATTCAAGTTATCTATCTCAACACTTGTTCTGTCATTCGTAAAAGCACTTGTCCAATTAGACTATAAAACTATATCAAAAACAAATAATGCAGAGTGCTAAACTCGCTGGTGGTCACTAACATATGCTAGCATTCGCTGTTGCTTTAGGCTAAATAACAAGAACTTCTTCGGGGTTTTTTAAAGTCCATGAACACAAAAAATATTCTTGTATTATAAGCACAGTTACACAAATGTTCACCATTGAGAGGAGTTGAATTTGAATTGCGTAACACCTCTGTATAAGTCTTGTCGTCCGCCAGACTGGAGTCGCATGCTCTCCTGTTTTTGTTTCTCACGAATGTTCCAATGAATGCTGCATTGCCCATTGGACTGTCCACCTCCCCAAGTTAGAGTTTGCGTGTTTTCGGATTGTCAGAAAAGTTCACCAGTAACTAGTCACCAACCTGAACTTCACTTGCTTGCTCAACGTTCTTGAGATCATTAGAGGTCTCCTACTCGGTGTGTTGGTCTGTTTCGCTTTCTCGTTCCTACCCATCACTTCTCTCTTCAAATTCACCCGTTCCATCTTAATCATTTCAGAATCAATTTCAGAGTCATCCGTACTCAGATTTGTCATGAGCTACGTTTACCTTGGTTCGCTTCTTGCGTTTCCCTTCAATTGGTGAGTCTTGTTGCTGAATGAAATTCAGGACAGTTTCGTTCAGGACCTGACTGGATATTTTCTTGGACTTGACTCCAGAGAGGGGCTTAAGGACGGCATTACGGTCCAACAGGGAGATGCCACAGGCACGAAATTCGGCAGTCATGTTGTCTGCCTGTCTCAACTGAAATCCCACCTTCCAATCGCTTCAGCATCTTTTGGAAGGTACTTGACAACTGTGTTCTGATTTCCACTTACGATTTCTCGCAATTTGGTTTTGAGTTGCTTGAAGTAAGATACATCAAGAGGTTGGGTGATACGAACACGGATCAGATGTTTTCCTTCTCACAATCAGCAACGTCCGTTTGGACAGATTATCACCAATCAGAACTTTCTACCTACTGGCAAAAACATTGTTTGAATCAGTCTTGAAACGCATGCTCGTCGAACCATCCACTTCTTGTTCGGTTGAACGTAAGAGCGGGACAGCTGAAGACGTCTGGCGACTAAAAGGCGACCATTTAACCCCACAGGAAAGCCTCTCTAGGCACCGCACATTCGGACTAGCACACAAAGGATTCTAAGAAGTAGCCTTCTTTTTATTTCCCCTGTTCATGTGGAATCTATGACGTAACCATACGGCCCATAACATCGGCTTATGCGGAATTAGATACGCCAGCACTGGAGCTGTGATTAGAGATGCTAATGGACGAGCATAGATGGCGTTCGATAGAGTAAACCCTTCAACACAGTAAACCCCAGAAAAATATGATCTATAAAGCCCGACGTTGTGCGATAAATTTCCTATCAAGACAATAAACGTATATATATATTTGGCAAATGGTATGTACAGCGGCGGACTTCGGGGATTAACAGTCCACCAGCAGAATTCTACCATATACTGATAATAAATTGTTGAAATACCGTAAGAGCAAAGTGTGTTTTAGTAGACATCCGCAATTGAAGGATGCGATAGACTGATGTAAGTCCACAATGGAGACAATAAAGTACCAATGCCCCTTTAAAAGACAACAATAGTCGAGTAGATTCTGGTAGAATATTGCCAGAGCTGTTTCCTTTCACGATAGAAGCATCAGTATCAGGATCAGAGTGCTTCCCCGAGACCTATGAATATTTGAAGGAAACCACCCCTTAACCCCTTACGACTGTCGATACTGGCGACTATTCACGTCCCACTTCGTCCTCACCACCTTGCGCTCGGTTCTCCTGAATATTCTCACCTAGGCTGTGGCTTGAGGGACAGAAACTTCACACACCATTTATTTCGCACAATCGGACGAGAAAATGGAATAAAAATTGCAATTTCTCCTATGATGACGTCACAGAGATGTTAATAAACAAACGCTATGTTTCTGACTCTTTGAGAGCCTGCATTTCAATTTCTATAATTTCTATAGGTTCCGCGAAAGTTTTGTTAATCAGAAAATAATTATATGGTGGTTCATTTCACCCAATGGAAGAGGTTGAAAATACATACATTTGGAAAAACAATCACATAACAGCATTTTGCTTACTATACACTCTCGTAATCGCTATTTTGAATTTACCCATGTTCTTTTCTCTGCGGATCATGATGTTAGGCTAAAATGATCACAATGCAACTGGACCCTGATTACTTGACCTCTGCTGCAAGGCATCCTGGTTAAGTTCAAAATAGCGACCACGGGAGTTTGCTCAGAAAATTGCACTTTTCGATTCCCTTCCAAATATCATTCCCGCCGTCAAAATATATGCGAAGAATTGGTTTTCAGCGTGTCGACCAGCTTTTGAGGGGAATTTACTAAGATGGTAATAAAATGCAAGACAGCAGGTAAAAAAGTTCAAAAATGTCTTTTTAGATTATGACGTCACCTTGACGTCTTCAGAGCAGGTATTGAAATTCCCTTTATATTTTCTGGTAGAAATCCCAGTGTGGAGCGATTTAATTAAACTCCAAATAAATAATAAATAAATGGTGCATTAGCCACTCTCTGAGGATGAAGACGGTTGCCTTTGAAAGCTAAGAGAATACACTGTGTATCGTACTGCAGTAGTCGCTTTATTTATTTTGAGTTACACAATAGACTGTTCACGGCACGTGACACGCCATGACAACGCTGGGTCTATATATTTTAAAAAGAAACAAGATTGGACGATTGTGGATTAGAAATCACAAAACGTCACTTGCGACGACTGGCGAACTTGATGTTTACATTTATCTATCGATATATCTGAAAGGTGGTAACATGCATAGGGAAGCGTTTCGTTCGTGTGTTCGTATATGATGGGAGGGATGTACAAAAATACGGAATTAATCAGATTAATTAAAACTTCAGGCTATCTCTCTGAGAAGGGAATTTACAAGGTCAAAAACTGAGAAATCACTCGAGCATTAGTTGCTCCAGTAGCAAATTTTCTAGTAGAATGTATGACGTATGACCCTATTAGAATAGCCACACGGCACTGGTACTCGTCAAACAGCTTACACCACTATACTCTAGCACAGTCCCT